>CM023490.1:55439166-55498207 GCA_013339685.2 Hyalomma asiaticum | reverse complement strand
AACGGCGAGTGAAAATGAACAAGGACATTGCGTAAGTTCTGCCTTTCGTAGATTGCGGCGTTACACAGTGAAATATCACACCTTCGCATAGTTCTAATTAGAAGAGGTCGTAGTCACTTCTCATTCCCAGCTTGTTCGTTCACTAGTCGGGTATTTACCTTCAATCCATCTGTTCCTCATCAACTGATCAACGCCATGAATTGCTCTTCTTGCCGAACTTCACGCAACCATTGCACTTATTGTGAATGCCCCAATCCAGTGAAGACTTTCCTTTTTCAGATTGGTGTTGGCTGCACCCACATCTGCACCAACCCAAAAGTTACAGGTTGGGTTTCAGCAGGTGCGCAGTGCATAGTAAGTACGACACTTTCGAAGTTAGTTGCATTTCTCGCAGATCGTTAGGCTTTCTACTCTTATCCGCCGGCTACAATATGGTAGAAACAAACGTTTTTGTTTAATGCCTCAAAACATTCACATTATTCTTAACTCGCACTAGCTTGCACACCGCTATTGCTAATTATGGGAAAAACTCCCAAGATGCTAGCCGCTGCTGATCGTTTTCCTGACTACCTCGTGATTTTTGATTTACATTGATAGATTTTATGTAAACTACAGGCAGTAATGCGCTTTGCCCACACATCGACACGTCCTCTCACCCTCAGTTGTGTTCACTGCATTTGTAGTAATTTGTAGTTCCGAGCAGGTACCGACGCTTTCTTTTACGTTATGGCCGAGATTGCGTGACCTATTGTAATTGTTCCATGGTCTGTCAGCTTGCAAGCTATAAAACAGTAATAAATACGTTGCATTCGGCCGGAAAGGATTGTGTCGTCGAAATCCATGAAGCATATTATGAGAGCAATCGCAGAATTTCTGCCAACATTGAATCTGCTATTATCACTAAATATTTTCGCATATAGGTCATTGCTACGCTTTTGAAGCATCGATAACAGTACTTGCTTAGTTTTATTGCTGCTCTGCTCTGGGGACTGAAAAGGCCTTAGATGTATGTTCCACAATCAGCCCTCTCATAACTCCAAGTGGCATGCTGGACGAGTAGGTCCCACATCGTCAGTACAGGTGGATTAATTAATCGATTCCTTAACATAAACAACGAGAGCGCGTGCATCGGGCAAGAAGGAAGAATAGTTTAAATTATTTAGCATACCATCAAATTGCACAATCAACACTGCTAATTCAATATGCACCGATGCCAATAATTGCAACAGCACAGACAAGCCGATACCGTTCCGTTTATATGGGTTATATTTTTTACAGCGTCAGCTGCTATGAGATCACAACAAGGGGCGTTTTCGGCACCGTAGTTGTCCCCCGCCGCCTGTGTCCGTAAACAGTATCGCGCTAATTTTAGAAAGAAGTAACCAGGACCGAGGAGGATTCTAACCCACGTCCTCTGTGTGTGGCCAGGAATCATTTGAGAGGACACAGGGGTGCATGCATGCTTTGTAGCTCTGCGCGTATTACAGAGGCATCATGAACGTCATCATTGTGAAACAATGTTCAAATTTTCCGTCATTTATTACGCAGCCTGCCTAGTGAGGAACTTTTGTCGTATCGTGTCACGCGTCACGCGACAGGCGGCGTGCGTCGCCGCTACAGCAACCTGACTTGCCTCTTCGATATACGTGATGGCGCCTGCTCGCAAGGTGCGGACCGCTGCTGAAGAAGTGAATCGCAGAGCTACGCGCGCGGCTGCAGCAATGCAACGTCGGGCACAACAGACCGCTTTGGAGAGAAGCCTAAACCGCAGTGTTATTACGCAGGGGATACTTACTACCTGTACTTGCATTAGTTTCCTCAAGCGTTTACTATGGCCTCTAAGGAAGTCGCTCCTCCAGCTTACGTTGTCACTGTCCTGCGATGGCGCGCAGGCGTGGTTCTTTTTTCGCTTTTGCTGATTTTTGCCTTGTTCCATATATTTAATTGAGTGTAGTGACAACATGTTAAGATTCGATAAAATTAAGAACAGTAAATAATTAGGCTGTCTCAAGAGGATGAAGAGAATGAAGATTTATTACTTGTCTGTGGAAAGGCTATAGACCGACTTCCGAAAATTTGCGTACCTGAGGCAAAAGTGTGCTATCGGGGTAAGTAAAAATTCCTTGAAGCAGAGTTTGATCTTTAAGAGTAAAAGTTAGTGGGGAGTATCCCAGAAAAGTGTGACTAAAATCCCTCGGCTTTGTGGGGCTTTGAAGATTTCAGAAAAAGTATCATTCATCCGTATCTGTACAACAGACGAGTTCTATCTACAAACGCAATGATAATCACATGTCTTCTTTTTTTCAGAGTGTCAGTTTCGAAGCGTTTGGCGCGATGTTCAAAAAAGTAACATACCATTGCCCATTGGGGCTCTGCAACGATAAGAAAGTATGTGAACCCTCTGGCCTCTATATAGATTGCGTGAAAACTTCGGAACTACCATATTGACAAGTACCTTAACGCTTGTTGTGGCGTCAAAGCACAAAAATAAATTCAACTGAATGAGTGTGCTATGCTCTATAAAATTATGTTGTGGTGGTGCTCGCAATTTTTCAGCTGAGTTAGCATGACATAGTAGCCGGCAATCGCTCCATATCAGCAACATGTGGATTACGTCATAGGTGCATGAAGACGTTCTCCTCAGCACTCTGTATCGCGAAAGGGTACCAACTGGCATTCGGACTGGCCCTGGAACGCGTGGATCAAAACTTCCTGGCATGTGGATCGCTCTTTGTTCAGTGTTGAAGTGCCACTGTAACGAGAGGAGGCACAGAAAAGGACATGAAAATCGTCCAGCCTTGAACAGCCAAACATTGATGCACGTGCAACCCCTTCTATAAGCGCTATAAGCATGACTTCTGTAGCTGCATGCTTGCTCCACTGGTGCAACGCATTTGGTGCCTGCAGTTGCAAACGCCTCAACATCCACACAAAGAAGCGTGCAAGACCACGGAGGTGAGCAGTCCATTTCTCCAGTGTCTTCTGTACAGGCGACATGGTAAAGCACTTGAGGATATGGATGAAGGAAGGTGGGTTTGCCACATATGCATAAGGCGAACATTGAAAGCCCCGAGAACTAAGTACTTCTGGCCAAAGCTCTATGCAGATGTGAGACGATGCGCGAGTCTGCGACGTTGGCTAAAAGTACTTGGGTCTTATTCGCTTGATGCCGATTTGGGCACCACACCTTCAAATTATTTATCTCCCTAAGTGCTTCAGCTTGGCGCGTGGAAATGAGACCGAGGAGAAGTATACTGCTGACCTCCTCGCTTTTGCGTAGTTTCGCATTTAAATATTCAGGCGCTTGCAACTCCAAGCGCTCAATGCTTTCCACCAAAGCATCAAGCAACACCACAGAACACCTTCAGTGCATCTACCTACGATTTCATTGTGAGAGGATGTCGCTTAAAGACATTTTGTCGTTTTTCTTAATGGCAATGACTGCAGAGATTCTATTGGGGCCTTCACCTGATCCCTGTCGCCACAATGATAACGTCAAGAGTCTCACAAATTTCTGCACGACAGCGGGTTGAAGAAAATATTGTGAAGAATATTCGGCCGCGCACGTGCTTCAACCATAATTTCATTCTTCTAATCTCTCACCTCGTTGTTTCTACATCTACACTCCAAATAAGAAAGCCATTATCGAGTGGTTTTTGAAGTTTTGTATCATGGATGAAAGAGGCTCAGCTTAATCGTTCCTTTGCACGAAACCAGAGCGGAGGAGTTTGGCGGCTTCAGTGACAGTGCACGCATCAATCATGCACAGCTATGTTCACGCAATGCACAAGCTGCAGCTCCACTAAAACGATATGGAGAAAGGTCCGAAGCATTCGGAGATTCGCCAATGTTTCCATCAGAAAGTGTCAGTCACTGCTAATGGGCTTGCTTTACTGCGGGCATGACGACGACTTTAGACGCCGACAGCCTGGGCCCATTAGCAGAAACTCGTTACAATCTCCTCTGCCAGGACAACCTTACAGATACACTGTCTGGGTGCACTTCCTCCAGTATGGGCTTACCGTGATGACGGCGGAGATACGCCATAGGTCAGCCCCAAAGCTCCTCAGCATATGCAAGGGAGCGAAATGGAAACACGGGGCTTGTTCGCCCTTCAAGCCGGAGAGTTCCCCCGTTGGTCATGCTCTACACATCGCGCATTCTCGCGGCAATCAAAAATAGAGAAACTTGAGCACCATCAGCCAGCTCAAGTACGCCTTAGCGCGCATGAGCGCGCACGCCAGGCTATACCATTTCGCCGTGCTAGGCAGTGCGGGCCATAGAGTAGCCTACAAAGTACTAGAGGGAAATGTGGGCTAGCGTCTGTTGGAGTTTCAAACAAGGCGATTGAGCCAGCATGGGAATAAATTGTGAAATCATGGATTTGCCTAGACTCCTTCGTTAAGGCTTCATGCGGCTTTACGACTTTACGACATTTACAACCGAATATTACAATAACGCGGAAGAGTTCCCAATAACTATGTGAACATACTGGTGTCTCGCAGATGAAATCATGGATTTGCCTAGCCTCCTTCGTTAAAGGGTCCCTGAAACATTTTTTTGACATTGCGTCACTGATTAGGCAACACAATTGCGAAATCATTCACACCATAAATAAAGCGAAGCACAATGCGCTAAGGCAGCTAAGGGCTTATTTCTGTCGCCTTCCTCCTTACCACTGCTGTTCCTCCTCAACTCGATCTGCTGCGGAGTGCGCGCTAGCGACGACAGCGCCTCCCGCGTCAGCAGCTCTGCCGAGCCTCCCATAGTGACATAGCGCCCCGATATCCTCACTGAGGTCGCCCGCCTCGGCAGTGCTAGCCTCTGTAATAGAGCGCCGGCGACTCGTGTGACGCCGCCAGATGCCGCGATGATACCGTTGGCTGAAACGAAGGAGTACGTTGTAGAAGCACGTTGTTCGCAGCTAGGTTTTGAAAATTACGTGCACGTCACTTGGGTCGGGGCCAATCAGCGACCTCTCATTCGATCGCTCGATGACGGGGGCGTTTGAGAACGCTTTTTGGCGAGCCGCTGCGACCTTTTGCGATACGCGTGTTCAAAACCTTATTGTAAATTACACACTTTACGCACAGCGCTAAAATCTGTCCTGTAATGGTCCTAGTGACCCGCTCTACCGGATCACCATGTTTGCACAAAATTGTCAAAACCGTTTCAGGGTCCCTTTAAGGCTTCATGCGGCTTTACGACTTTACGACATTTACAACCGAATATTACAATAAAGCGGAAGAGTTCGCAACAACTATGTTAACATACTGGTGTCTCGCAGATGTCTCGGAGTTCACAGATGCCCATTTGCGAGACATACTTCTCAGCAATATCAATGCACATAGAAAGGAAAACACGTTAGATTTAGGCATCTAAATTAATGTAATCATTCCTATTTGACTTTGTAACATCTAGCAAATATGACAGTGACTTATCTTTGTACTCCTTGGTGTTTATGAAACTTAAAGGGGTCGTGAAACGTTTTCTGAACATTTTGTACTAAGTGCGTATTCGGGATCCTGACCCTCCAAACAACAATATGCATTCCGTTGCACCGTTTGAGTTGATTTAGAGCGATAAAAAACGCGGTTTCGGTTTCACTGCGCGCGTACCCCTCAACTGTGCAGATGACGTCATCTTAGTAGCCGTCACGCCTCCGAGATGGGCGCGCCCTCGGAGGCCATGGGAAAACAAACCGTGCTGCCGCTTTTCTTCCGAATGGTGGCACCGCACGGTTTCCAAGTATTTTCTTCCTTTCTAGCTTTCAAGTAAATTCATTCCTTTAGAGCAAACGCAAGTTCACTTTGCCTTTGAACTTAAAAATATCTTAACTCAACGTCACCAAATAGTACCAGGCCGGCCGGCAGTGTCGCATAGTCGTTAAGAAAGCTGAGATTTAAAAGGGGCGTTATTAAATGGCGCACTGAATATTTCGCCGAAATATTTCGGAATCGGCTTGTCGAATGCGTATTGAAGCAGTGAAAATTACAAACCGACATCTCCAAATTCTTTTCACGACCCCTTTAAGTGCTAGAGGTACGTCGCGGCAGATCTCCGTGACTTCAGCAGTTGTGAACTAAAGGGAATTATGAAAGCGACCGCTAAACTTTATTTTTGCGCTGCACAAGTGGTATCTCGATAAACACCATAATACAACTACCATCAATGTGCGACATTGCATGTAGCGACCGAGCCTGTGCTTTTCTGAGGATTTTTCGTGCGGAGAAGCAGAGTGGCGCGAGCCAATGGGGCCCTGAACTAAGGGCTCCACCCTACGAGGAAGATCCCTCACTTCGTTAAAATAAATGTTTGCTCTCTCTCTCTCTCTCTCTCTCGTGCGGTCAGATACACACATACAGGCGTTGCAAGGGGTTTTCGCTGTACCTTGATGTCACCGAAAGATGAATGGGATGAGAAATTACAACACTCACATGGGTACGAGTGGCCCTATGTATCCGAGCAATACGAGAAGCCCATTACGCGCTGCCAATTTACGCTGCTAGGTGGCACAAGACTCAACACCTTACAACACGCCTGGAACGACTCCTGCCTCGGTGACTTCAAAGGCGTTGCAACCGCAAATATAGGTTGCGTCGAAAGACGACTGGACGTACAGACGTCGAATGACGACTGCACGTACAGATGCCGAAGCACGTGTGCTTACCAGTATGAAACGTCTTGTCCGAGCAACCAACGTCACAAGAATGTCGGCCTGATGGCGTTCAGGGCTAACGGTGTAGCAGTGCCTCGCCCTTAGTAGCAGCAAGGGACGTCAGTCTGTGATTTTCATTGGTTCTTTTTAACAATACTTAAAAAAGACGAGCCGCCGTAATTGGGGAGATGGACAGCGCTATGTATTCATTTTGATTCTGAAGGCGTCACAGTTATATAGACCCCATTTCCGCGATTGATACATGTAAACATACCTATTCGGCATTCATATGGATTCTATACTACTCAAACCAGCACTTTCGAAGAGCCACAAAGAAACATAATAGGGTCCAACCATGGCGATATAGTATGCCACTTGGCCGCTGATCTTAAGGTCATGGGATGGAACACCGGCCACGTCGGCTATATTTCTATGGCGGCGAACTATTGAAGCTCGTGTATTGTGCGATGTCAGTCAAAGGTTCTAAAGAATCCCAGGTGGCGGAAATTTACTGAGCCTTCCACTACGGTGTCTCTGATGCTCATGTCACATTTTTGGGACAGAAAACCACAGGAATCGAACAAACAACGTTGACAAAGAATGAAAACCAGATGGCAAAGCAGGCACGCCCCGAGCTACGCTTTTCACCGTTTTCGTCAGTGATAACAGCTCGGTTTCAACATCTGCCATCGGATCAATTCACCAATTTATGCACGTTTCTTGTGCATAATTTTCACAAGTGCTTTGAGTGTTAAGCCCTGTTAGTTTAAACGCATAGCCGAAGGCTTCTATGCCCCTATGCAACAGACATCATTTTGATTGGCATTCCGTCTTCAAATACCTGCTACAATCGCCCGCTGTCTCTCACTTCTTGGCATCCCGTTTGATTGATTGATAGATTGATTTGTCTGGTTTAACAACCCAAGACCAACTGTGATTATGAGAGACGCCGCAGTGGAGGGCTCCGGAAACTGGGGTCCTTTAGCGTGCACTGACATCGCACAGCACCTGGCCCTCAACATTTCGCCTCCATCAAAATACAGCCGACGCGGCCGGAAGTCGATTAGAAGTCAACTATACTTAAATAAAAAACACTAGGAGGCAAATGATATCTAAAAGAAACGAACAAGTTTCCCGCGCTCACCTCAGGGAAAAAAGCATGAGATCCCAGACACAATGTCACGCATTTTGAATCGGAAGAATACGACGTCGTTAAACTAACCGTGTGGAGTGTGGTAAATGAAAAATAAAGAAAATAACAATAGATTTCGGTAGTTCGTTCGACATTACGTACCTACTCTAGTCGGAGCACTGTAAAAATAGCTGATTTCACTGTGTCATTTCTCATATAGGATATGTAAGCTCAAAGATGAGAGATTTATCAGTCAACTAGCTTTTTATCGTAGAAGTGCTGTTACACACCTCATAGTAATGCGATTTCTGCTACACAACTCCTAATAAGTGAATGTTCCTATTAATGTACCACACTTTCTTTTTGTTTTCTTTTTCGTGGAAGCGGTCCCATATATGATTCTGATGTTTTCACTTTCTTTCAATCACTTTGTTTCAACTGAAACTAGAGCGATATCTGTAAAACCATACTGCGCCATATCAAAAGGGGGCCACGCTAAGACCGCACCCTTAGGCGATAAGCGGCAACATCTTCCCTTTCCCTTTGACATCGTTGCGCTTCTCCTACTAGAGTTAGTTGCCGCTCTTAGCGCAATAAAATACAAAGAATATAACTGGGCAAAATCACCGCGAAGACAATTTATTTTTATTTTTATTCACGTTCATCAGATGGAAAGGTATTCTCTTTTTTATTATGAGAAGTCCAATATCCGTGAGTTATCCTGCTGCGAATTTTACAGCGCCACCGCATGCCGCAGATAAGCTACCGAAACGGGCTGGTATGCACGCGTGAGTCTCAGTGGCCTCCGCATTCCTTGTTGTCCAGTGGAATGTTTCGCATTGCTGTTGCTTTGTGGGGGTCGCTGTAAGGATATTCCGCACCATACTTCGGTGTTGCTTCGTCCAGATAAGCGCAGCAAGGTGAGAGGCCTCGCTTTTTGTCACCGAGAAACTGTGTATTTGTATTTTTTTTGTTTCCCCATGAACTGCTACCTACTTAGGCTTAGGACACGGCAATCGTTATACCTTCGGCCAAGTCTTCGTCAAAAGTATTGGCGCGCGTCGAAGGTAGCGTATGGCGGTTTCTCACCGGTTTTTTGATGGACCCCAGGGATGTGATTCGACACGCGATTTATCAGCGGCAACAGCTTGACAAGGAACGCGCAAGAATGTTGCAAAATGCGAACGTGGCTTGCCTCAATCGAGTAGCAGACGGGCTGCGCGCCGCTCGCAGTACAAGTCGCAGCGCGTCGCTCACGGCTACTGCCTTGACAGCGCCTAGACAAACGAAACTTGCAAAGGTACGAAAGAAAAGAGTTCTCTGCCTATATAATTCGGCTTTTGTGTCGCCACAAACTCTTTAACACGCACGTTATTTTTTATATATGTTTCTGCTGGGCATAGTAGTTGTACGTGTTAAAAAATATTCAGAGGCAAAGAATGAGGCCTAATATTGGGGTGCTGCCTGCCAACGTGTAGTGAGCCTCATATAATGATTGACGTTTACTTCTGCTCGTAACGCGCGTTCGCGAGGAAAATAAGCCTGCATGTGATTACACGTGTGAGCGTCATACGCGTCAGACTTCCTATGATGAAAAAGCATGTTTAGACGTGTTTCTGCATCGTGTATTTCAGTTCACGCCATCCACTACCGTGTCGTACCGCAAGGGCAGGTGCGTGCCTTGGTGACACTCCAAGGCAAGAAGGCACACCACTTGTCTGAACAACACACCGCCTGTGTGGCTTTTATCTGCCCCTTTCACAGTGGAAAGGTAAGCGAGTAATACAGTTCGTAAGGTGTGTTCGTTGATTTCGCAGTTTTACATGTTGCATAGCTCTAGAAATCGTGCTTTTTTAAAAATAAGTATGAACTGTCGTGACAGGAACACATAAAAAAACGCATGGAACTGGCTGGGTCACAAGTGAAACCACGACCTGCATCCTTTTGAGAACGGTGCGTGGTAACTCGAAAGCTAAGCTGCAGTTGAGAGTGCATCTCTCAGCATTTCAATATTCGGCGGCTTCAAACCATCGAAAGCCTGACATCTGAGGTGTCGCGCTTGGCATGTGGCAATGCCGAAAGGTATGTTGCGTGAAGCTCCTACAGACGGCTATCGGGTGTCACAGTAGATTTCAGAGTGGGAGGGAAGCGGTACTTGTACTTTATAAGTAGGGTTGTTCGTTTTCGGGTTTTATATTTTTTCAAATTCGGGGGGTAAAAATCGGGCGGTATTTTTCAAACTGATATTCGGGGAAAAATCGGTTTTTTTGCGAAACCATTCCTTACTTCGGGTTTTTTCGGGTTAAATATACGGTTGTACTTATCAGAACTTACACTGAGCTTATCAAAACGTATCACGGGCTTTTTAAGTATAACACGTTAAATTTGGTGTTTCAAGCTGGTAATTGGGACAGACACCAGAGTATTATAGCAAATACAGTATACTACCCGAAATTTTGTGTTTGTTTGAAAATGAATCAGTGGTGTTTGAAATGAATGAATCAGTAAACATTGACTCTTAGAAATTATACATTTTATTCTCGAAAATCTGGTCATCGATTTTTTACACGTCCTTGTTGACATACATTATCATCTGCATGCGCAACATGTCAGTCTCCATTCGAGATCTGTCCGGTCGTTGAACATATCTCAGCTGGGAGAAAGTTCTCTCCACATCACAGCTACCATTAGCTAGGCACAACAATGTCAGTGCAGCTTTTGCAAGCCTTGGGTAGCGAGAAGTAGAGTCATGCCAATACTCGATTAGTTCGACAGCTGGGTTTGTGGGGCTCGCTTCCAGCAAATACTGGTTGAACTCGTCATTAAGGGAATCTACATTGTCGGTTACGGACATGAACAGAGGTCGGTAGTCCTCAAATGACTGCCCCAGCAGACGCTTCTGAAACGGATCAAGGACGGCTCCCAACTTCCACAAAGTTAGCTGGTTTTCCTCTTTTTCTGAGACGTTCCGTCCAAGAGTGCAGCGCCATTTTGTGGCGAGTTTCGTGCAGAACTCTTCAGAACATGTTTTTACTAAATTAGCGCTGCGCTTGGGTAACATAGACAAAACAGCTTTGGCCTGATCGCTTTTACCGATCATCGCCGAAAGCTCCCCGACAATCTGCTGCAGCTTCACGTTTACCAGGTGATCAAAGCTGGGCATCAAAAGCTTCCCACTTTCAAGCGTTTTCTGGGCTTCCAAAAGTGGGCCGAGTGCATCTCTCATCAAGATTGCCTTCGCATAAACAACTTCTTTTTCAGAAAGTATCCCTCGAATAGCTTCCGCTTTGCTGCTATCATGCGAGCTTTCAGCAAGTTCTGTTAACGAGCTCCACATTTCTACGACTACCACAAGTGCCTTGTAGAAGCTTTGCCATCGATTCGGGACAGCAGAAGGTGGCTTCTTAATGTCAGGTCCAAAGAGGCCATTAGAAGAACAAATTTCAGTGTACTTTTGGTAAAGCTTGTTAGCGTGCTTAAATAACGCTCCAAACTTGATCACTACGGATCGAACATCAGACATGCATGGTAAAGAAATGGCATGGTCAACACTCACATGAATAAGGTGTGCTATATCTTTCACATGCAAGATTTGGATCCCTTCAGCCTGACAGATTTCTCGAACCATCTTTCGCATGTACTCCGCTGAGTCTGTGGCTACTGCCACAACGTCTTTCCACGTCTTGCCAACCGTCAGGAGTGCCTTGCTAACTGCGCTGGCCACCGTGTAACTGTTCGATGCATTTACCCTGTCGACGTCGACCAGAACAACGTGCTTCTTCACGTTTTTCTGGCTATAGTAGCACAGGAGAGTGTTGATGGTAGGCACACCAGTGATGTCTGGGGATTCATCGACGATGACGCTCACTTTCACATCTCGCATATCATCGCGGATTTTCTCCATGTCCTTGTCAAAAGCTTCTTTCAGGTATTTCAGCCGAAGTCTTTGTCCTGTTGGCATGGTCTTCGCGGCCTTGCAGTATTTGCGTGCGAAGTCTCCCAGCGGTCCGTCCGCCTGGTGCATGCTTATTCCGCTGTACGCTAGGGCACGAACAAAGTCATGGATAACGCCGTCCGCTTCAGTTTATTTCGCACGCTGTCTACAGGACATATCAAAAAGCGTCTGCTGAGACGTTCCCGCAGTCTCAGCTTCCTTGGAAGCCGTCTTGAACTTCTTATGACGAGATGACATTAGATGCTCACGAATTCGGTCGTAGGGCTTCTTCGCTGGATCGGTGACCATCTCGGTGTTGCAATATTTGCACACTAAAGTGCGGGTGCCTTCACTGTCTTTCGTTGCGATCTGGAGATCTTCATGTTCTTTACACCAGTCATCCAGTGTCTTTCGTTTTCTTCCCATCTCCACGCTGAAGTTTCCGGTGCCGCCTTATGTCCGCGACGGTGGCTTTGCGCTCACAAGACGCGCCTGGTAATGCTAAGTGAGGATGGCGATATGCGTCTCGTCTCGTGTCGCGCGAGAGAGTGAGGGGCGTTCGCGCGGGGTTGGACGCTGGGGGAGGGTATGGCTGGCTTCTTCGTCGCTCAATCTCTCCCCCACCGACTGGTCACCCGTCCCTTCCGCGTGAAATTCTTGGAAGCAGGTGCACATACCCGAGACTAATCTGCAGTGGGCAAAGGGGCAGGTTTCTTTGCTTTTCTTTCACCCTAAATTTGTTCACAATGTACTCGAAGCGTGGCCGGCCTCAAACGTGTTTCCCACTTTCTTCTGCAAGCATTTTTTTAGGGTGAGAGCATGTACGCTCTCACGCATGTGCGTGCAGAGGAGAGAGGGGATGTAAAGATTAGAGAGGAGAAAGGGGTGACAAAGGAGACAGGTAGTGGTGAGAAGAGAAGGGGAAGAGCATCAACACGAGTTAGCAGCAACTCACGATTGTGCAGATCGCTACAGGGAGGTTTATTCGGGGAGAAATCGGGTTTAACCCGATTCTCCTGAAACTTGTTCGGGGTGCAAGAATCGGGTAAAATCGGGTTTTACCCGAAAACGAACAACCCTATTTATAAGTCGATGGAAGTGCCCGCTCAGCGTAGCTCCATTTCTTCATGGTAACCAACTTAGATCGCGAAGTTCGTCCTCTCTGCCGAGAAAACAAGCTAACGTGCACGCACTTGAATGACAAACGTGGAAATTGTGTGTGCGTGGGGCATACTGCAGGCAATGTAAGAGAAATTGAAAGCAGGTGTCGAGAGAGACAGAGAGAGAGAATAGCAGCTGAAAGGGCGAAACAATAAAGAGATGCTGAAATGGCTGAGAGAGAAAGACAGAAGCAACATGAGTTGGAGCTTAAACGTCTCCGATTTCCAACAGAGCGCAGACACGCCAAATGGTGTGTCTGCGCTAGTAGATCTCTGCGCAAGTTGGCACACGCAAGATGGCGCGTTTCTGACGTTACCGGCTGAACACCAGCACATATCTTGATCCCTTGAACAAAACCATTTGCAAGACCCAACTCATTTCTGAAGAAAGAGCAAATGTTCAGTGCTGGTGGCCGCTGCGTGGACAGTTCGATCGGGCCTGTCACAGGGTCTTCGGCATTCGGTACCGCACGGGTTTGAAAGCACTGATTTTGAAATCTTTCGATATGCAGATTCAATGCGTCAATACTATCCAAGCCAATGAGAGTAGTGCTGCGTTCGACGACATAAAACAGCGGTGCGCTGAGATTCTCGAACAAGAGTTGAGCAAGCAAGCATGGAAAAAGGATTGCCCGTTTGGAATAATCTAGGAGTGTTACGCAAGCAACCAGAAGAAGGGGCACGCTAAGGAGGTGCTGGTCAAGCACGTTCCCCGAAATAATGGAAGAAGAACCAGAATCGAGACAGTTTCAAAGTGACCTGCACGATGTGAACGTTAGCTTTTACGTCATACAGAAAAGGCTGTTGAACCACAACAACCCCTCCGTTTTCCTCCTGCAACGGGCTATCAAATGAAACTTCGTGGAAAGCTACTTGCGGCCATTTTTGGTCGCAAACATTCCGAAAATGCCCATGCACAATACGATCACAAATGAAGCATTTTTTCCCTAGCTGGGCAGCGTAGCATGAAACGTGATGCAGGCTAGAACCACATCTGAAGCAATGGGAAGAATTCGTGTGTTGCTGCAAATTCGATGGATGACCCTCAAGAGATGGGGGCGGCTCCCGTGCGTAGCAGCCTTATCACGTCTACTGAACGTGCGAAAACACGGTTGTGAATGATGCCCGATTGATAGTGTGTCGATAGTGTGTCGATACTAGTCAACCTGATGAACAAGCCGGGCTTCGTAGAGGCGATGAATCGCCTCTACGAACCCCTGCTTGTTTATCAGGTTGACTAGAATATCACCATCATCCTGTCTGCGCCGACCGCAGGGCTAAAGCATCTCCCATGTATATGCAATCATCACTGCCCTGTGCTAACTGTGTACAATTTATCCTCGCAAACATCCTGATCGCCTCTGCCCAGCTAACTTTCTGCCGCCTCCTTCCACGCCTGCCTTCTGTAGAAATCCACTCTGTTACCCTTAATGATCAACGGTCGCCTTGTCTTAGCATTACAGGGCCCGCCCACGCCCATTTCTTCCTAGTTTCTATTAACGTGTCCCTAAGACGCGTTTCTTCCGTAACACTTCTTATCCCTTAAGGCTACACGTACAATTTTCCGCTCCATTGCTCGCTGCGTCTTGCTCAGTTTAAGCTGAACCCACTCAGTTAGCCTCCAAGTTTCTGTCCCGTATAGGTGAGTACCGGTAAGAAGCAGCTGTGACCAAAATATAAGGTGGCGCATATTGTGTTAGGGATGCCTTTCGTACCTAGACGATCGACAGTAAGCTAATCGGCGTGTAATTTGTTTTAAATTCCTTCGTCATCTTTCTTATGAATTAGTATGATGTTCGCACTGTTCCAAATTGCCTGTGTGCTCGTAGCACATTAGCCATTTGGGGAATACGAAATCAGGGCGCACGATAGCACACATTTCAGAACACTAACATGAGCAGCCAAGGTATCCCAGGAGTGTGTGATGCGTGGTGCTCTCGAAGTTAACGGAGGTCGCAGAGGTGATACAAATTTATGCTGCGGCGGGCCGAAGCAAGGGCAAGTGATATAAGAGTATGGGCCTGCGACTGAATGTATCCGTAGGAGCGGTAATTACAGACAGAAAAGAGCCATAAAGTTAAGACAGAGCACTAGAAAAAACTAGATTTCACAAAAAAACTTTCCTTGCTGTAACTACCAGAAAGCAGAGGGCATTGCGGTGTAGAGTACAGAGTGAGATGCTGATTTTATCCGTAGACAGAAACGATCAGGTCGTGAACGTGCTGCAAACGTACATGCACGACATCGAGGTTAATGAGAAGTCCCACTTCTAACTAATGTCCTTCCTGTATGCTTCTACACCTTACGCATATATGACTATCTTAATATCCTGCGTGGCTTGGTAGACATTCACCTCATCTTCTGACCGACCACAACAAAGTGCCCTTTATATATTTTACATTACAGCGGAGCTCGGTGATGCTGCGGATGAACAGCCCACCCAGTCGTGGCTTTAATGGCCCCTCTGTATACATGTGCTATGCAGTGCGGCAACGAAACGTCGACTTTATCTAGCGATCTTGTCTAGCCGTGGACGCCTTACAAAAGACCTTGCTAGAAATGTGACGCCCACAATATAGCGGCATACGTTTTCCAGGTTGATCTGGTTCTCAGGGCTGCACCAAAAGCTCAGTGCGTGACAACATGAGTAAGCGGTTTTTAGAACTCAAGTGACCTGGAGCGCTTGGAGTGACTTGGGGACTTGGAGCACAAATGACCTTGCCCTGGCGCAGTTCTACGAAAGCTACGTAATAAAGTCCGTTAATTATTAAAATATCTGCTAGCTGTCGTCACAAAACCGTGAGTACAGCTATTCTACAATTCAGCTGCGCGAAATTCTAGCTTGCGACCGTTTCACGGCAAATTAATGCTTGAATGTAGTTCAAGGGAATTCTGCTGCAGTACTCCAAATTGCCTAAAGGTGACGTACAATTCCGGAAAACGTTTCGCGATACGCTACGGTAATGGCCTTACATTGCCACAAATTTCCCGTATGAGCATAAAGTTCACTTAACTTTGATATTTTGAGCGCTCTCAAGGACCATGAAAACGATTATGAGGAGAGCGCGGAGAGCATCACTATGAACTAGAATATGAGTAGATGTTTTAGTATGACGGGCTTCGCAGGCTCCATGATGAATCATTTTTTCATTCGCAATATGAGTTTGTTTCTGAGAACTGACTGAAGAGAATATGTATCTCGTGCGTCATATCCTGTTAAACAAAAAAAAAAGCATGAACACGAACTGTCCTGCGCACTTTATATTCTGTAGAAATAAAATGTTAAGTGCTTGTCTGCTTCTTATTGTGTTAGCGTATTCGTGAAAAAAGGCACTTTTCTAGGAATGCGTTATGAATCGGGAATGCCATATTTTCTAGTCTTTCCGTTGGGACAAAAAAAAAGTGTGCTTTTATTTAATCCGGACGTTCTTGCGGATTTGGACAAGGTTTTGCCCATAGAAAGTGCTCCTCTTTTCCGAAGAGCAAACTTCACTGAGGTGAACTAATGCACGTGCATTGAATGATTATGAGGTCGTGCCTCAACACATTTTTCAAATACTAAATAGCTACAGCGGTCACTTTCAAGCAAACCTATAGGGCATCATTGCTTTGCTTGGGTGAACATTTTAGCACTGCAATGAAACACCGCAAGCCCTTAACAATTTCGTGCCACAGCAAGATTTTTTTCAGGAAACTTCCGCGCATTGCTAAACTACGTCGAGGGAGGGCGACGTTTCCTGTTAGGTGTTGAGATCGGAGCAACTGGAATTTTCGCTCTGTATTACGTACGAAGTGGCAGCCATAGATTTCTCTGGTTATTACTGTGTCACGCAATAATATTTGTAACTCTGTTCAACTTAAGCGGCGTAGATTGCGGTGCTACCTAACATTCTCGGATGCGCTCATGTGACAAAATTTCTATGTCCAGCGTGCCGCACACAGCCTTCATGCGCACAATGTATTATCATCAGACCCCAATAGCTTCTATGATGGGTAGTCCTCAAGGCTTTGTCTTATCTGTATCTTTAAAGCCATGCAACAAGACTAACGCGCGAGGCAACCTACTTTGCTCGCCGAGTACAAAGCTTTTGAACCATGTGATGCGGCTTAGCCTATGGCGAGGGGACTTGAGCACCAAGAGACGCAGAAATCTCTGCCAGCTACTAGCGCATGCATGCGGTTCTTTCAAATGCCTTCTTACCCTCACTTGCCACTCCATCCAATTAAAGTCCTTGTTTTTGTGGTGGCTTTTTCACTTTGTGGAATAGCGAGAAATATTTAATACTACCTCAAGACAGTAAAAATGCTTTAGTTAAATTATATAATACTCTTCAAAGAATAAACACTCTGTATACGGACACGCCTTTTATGTAGGTAAAACACATCACTGAAACAACCTGTTTTTTTTATGATGTAAAAATAAAGGAGTTGTCACCATTTTTGATGCCGGCTACCCCCTTTCGCTTAAATATAACATCATCGTAATAAAAATAAATTGAAAAAAAAAGAAAATATAATATTAAACTAGTCCCAAAGGAGTCCGCTCGCGTCTCGCACACAAAACTGTAAAAATGGTCCAGCCAGTAATTGTCAGCGATTTTTGTCTGCAAAGAAGTGTTGACGGGCTTTTAAGGCCTTGTGGTGTATCTTTGGTGGCCATGGTCCACCTGCCTGTTTCGTCTATACGGTGAGATGACGGGAGTGTGTGAGAAGCACGCAATAAGCGGACATAAGTTCCATCAATACGATTTTGCTTTTCGTTCACGCTTTATTTTTATCTCGGAGACCGCCTTTGATATTCCCAAAAAGACTCCAACAATATCGCTAAAGCCGTATTCCTTAAGCCGTATTCCGGCTAAAGCCGTATTCCTTAAGTTGAATGCATGTCCAGCCTTGAGTAAATGGAACTTTCTTTTTAAATCTAGTCAATAAACAATGAAGTTGTATGCCTAGGAGGTCATGGTACTTACTCCACTAGGGTAGCCAGTCCTCCTCCGGTGAAGAAGCGCTTCACCGGCTAGGGTCGCCGGGATCATGCCGCGCCCCAAGCTTTATTGTGCAATTGCATCAGCAAGCGGATTTCTTTTAGGGTAGTGTATTATCTGCACATCGATTGGAACCCTGGTCCTCTTGCGCGCAAGATGGGTGCAATATCTCTACGCCCCCGCACGATCCTTAGCCATGACGGCCACCAAATGGCACCCTTTCATGTAGACGTCGAATATGCGGTAGTTTAAGTGAATTGAGTGATTTCTCAGCTTCAACATTCCAAACCAAACGCTTTATTGTGATTTTATTCTGAAAGACGCAGTAGTGGACAGATGCGAATATTTCGACCATATGTTTTTGAAAGTTCACTGACATGGCACAGTACGCGGGCCTCAACATTCCGCTTCCATCGAAATGCGGCCGGGATTCGATCCAGCGTCCTTCGAATCAGCAGCCGCGTACCATAAGCGCTAGGGCACCGTAGCGGTGTAACTAAAGTAAGTAAGTATACACCAATATTAGGTAAAAATTGAATGTTAAGGGCTTAGGTAGACAAGCAGGAGGATAGAGACAAGGCAGTTCAGGATTATGGCGAAAGTTCTGGGAATACCAGATGGTAATTATTAGTAAATTTCGGAGAACGCTATACACTGCACATCATGAAAACCTTTTTTTTTATATTGTGGCATCCCGCACTATGGGTGCAAGGCTGGGTCACAGGGTGTTGGTGTCTTTCCTCTCATCCGTTCTCCATCCGCATCTTCACTTCTGTTGGCCGCCTCCTTGCTGTACTATAGTATACATGGGTATGCTATGCTTTAATTCATACCCTCCGCATTTCCCTCTTTCTCACTCTGATACCGATTCTTAGCCTCGCCTCCCTTTCGCACTCCCCTGTACTATACTGTGCTGCTGTTGTGTTTTTGGGATTTCACGTCCCAAAACCAGCTCTGATCATGAGAGACGCCGTAGTGGAGGGCTCCTGAAATTTTGACCACCTGGGATTCTTTAACGTGCACTGACATCGCACAGCACACGGGCCTCAACATTTGGCCTCCGTCGAAATGTAGCCCTCGCGGCCGTCATTTGATCCCGTGACCCTTGGATCAACAGCCGAGTACAATAGCCACTAGACCACCGTGGCGGGGCACTATACTGTGCCGCTGGTGGCCTCATTTCCCTGCAGCTCACTCTCAATTCAGTTGCGCATGTCCTTGCTGTAGCACTCTATACATGGGTGTACCATGATTTACCCCCTCGACTCCTCATTTTCCTCTTAGTCAGCCCCACTTCGCTTTCCCCACCTTCTGACTGCACCATAGTATTTAACTTCTTTGCTACTCGCCATATATAGCGACGTGTCTCGTTGGCTTCCCACACACAGCCCAAGTTTCATTTCTGCGCTAACCTAGGCAGCGTGCCTGCGATGCTAGCATAAAGCAATCGAAGGAATCGCTACCTTGCAGGCAGAGTGTCATGACACATGGTTGAACGAAGTGTTAACTAGATGCGAAGAATTAACTTTAGCGAGAAAGGACACTTAGGCTTTGCTTTATTACCCCTCATGGCTTACTCGATATGCTGAGTTTTCTGGTCGCGATGGGCACTACATCTCGTGCTAGAAGAGTCTCGCTTTGAAAACGGGATAACTGCAAGTGGCCGTGGAAGAGACCGAATAGTGAGGAGGGAGCGTAACAAAGAAATGGTTTTCATACTGTGTAATCACACTGGCGTAGTGCAGGAGAATATGGAATTGCTCGGGAGGGTCAGACTGAATGACCACAGCATGGTAGGATCTGCATTTACGCTAGACTAGAGTAGGGAACGCAGTAACCTGCTACGAAAGAAGCCGAACAATAAATTCACTGTACTATGGGCGTAGGTGAATATAGACCCGCGCTGCGGAACTGATATTCTCCTGCGACCGAAGGACGAGACATTAGCATGAAGGAAAGCGTGGATAATATCACAGGCATTATTGTCGAGTATAGAACAGGAGCACGAGTGGAGATATCTAGACAGGATGCTAATAACCTTTCCGAGGAGACGACAGGCTACATTGCGAAACGATAAAATATCGATTTATATAACCCATTTGACGGAATAGAACAAGCGCAGCTTTCGAAGTTAACATCGGCATGTTCAAATACTGTATCTTGAGAATTGAAAATGATCTAAAGAAAGGAGGAAGCTTGAAAGTAGTGGTGAAAGGGGTGTCTAGACAGGTACAACGATCAGAATAACCCCCTAAGAGTTCCACGAGGCAATGTCATCAAAAATGCGGATAATATGGACAGCCGGCGAGAGAGCGCGGTGTGTGTGGAGGGGTGTGTGCCCCGCCGGGACGAAGGTTAAGAGCTGGTGCCTACGTTAATGTCTAATGTTCATAGTGGTCTAAGTTTGCTAGTTGTGTTCTGAGTTAGTTTTCTGAGCCAGATTTAATAAATGTCCGTTCTTCTTGAGTTCCCTGGTCGCTCCAGCCTTCACCTTTGGCAGCAAGGAGGTCCGTATCCCTGCGAGTTATACTAACCAAGGAGTTCTGTAGGGCGTCTGTACTTGCGTTAGATTATAGTGTAAAAATGGGAGCCCTACATATTGTTGTATCCTGTACATAGTTCTGGCAGTTTCGGTTTAGTGTTTAGGTTGGGAACACTGTGTCCTTGTGCTTGTATATATTTGTGGAACGTCTATTAAAACGGAGAGTATGCAACCGCTACCCGTGAGTGCGAGTCACTTCACCCATCACAACAATGGCGACGAGGGTGGGACCCTGCTGATATAGTTCCGGGTGATAACCAGCCACGCCCCCCAGATGGCTTTTGCCGGCATCGCCCCACCGGATCCGTTCCTTCCGACACCGGGTCGTCCCGTGCAGCCATGGCCCCGATGGCACGACATGTTCAAGGTCTACCTGCTGGCGTCCGGTGCTTCAGAGTTCTCCCAGAGCGACGCAAGGCTCTTCTACTACATTCCTTGGGACCCGAAGGTCAACGTATCTTCAATACTCTGTCTGTTTCGCAGGCTGCCGAAAAGACGGAGGAGGAAGGGACCGGAGCTACGCCCGACGTCTATGACTCCGCGGTAGCGGCACTGGCTAAGCACTTCGATACCACCTGCAACCTGGTCGTCGAGCGCCACCGATTTCACCGTCGAATTCAGTTCCCAGGCGAGTCTATTCCAGAATACGTGACCGCGCTACAAGAGCGTGCCGCGATGTGCTCATTTACGTCGCAAGAAGAGTCACTACGGGACCAGTTTGTTGCCGGTGTGTCCTCGCATCGTATTCGGGAACGTCTTCTGTTAGAAGGGTCTTCACTTTCGTTCCACAAAGCAGTTGCTCTCGCGAGTCAAATCGAGCAGGCAGCAGTGGAAATGAAGGAATTTTCCATGTCTGTGCAACCAGTATCTGTGCAGTCTGGCACAAAAGGCAGTTCATCGTTGCAATCACCGAATTCACTGCCGCGTGCTCGCACTTTCAGTCAACGCGAATCGGGGAACCGCCCCCCATCTCGACAGCGCTCCCCATCGAACTCGCAGCAACACGCGATTTCTTCGCATTGCTTCAGATGTGGTTCTAAGCAGCATCGCGCTTCTTGGAAACGCTGCCCAGCTAAAGGAAAAAAATGCTTCTTTTGTGGCCGTATTGGACATTTTGAAAACGTTTGCAACCAGAAGCGGTCGCAAGCAGCGGTCCGCGAGGTTTCAGTAGATAGCCCGTTGCAGGATGAAACCGTCTAGGTTCTTCTAGTTCAACAGCCGCTTGCATCCGGAATTCACATTATCATTCAAGTCGGGCAAGTCGCTATGAAGCTGTTAGTCGATTCTGGCTCTTCCGTTTCCATTCTTTCAGGCAAGGAGTTTGACCAACATTTCTCTGGTGTGCCGCTTCTTCCCGTTCCTCGTGTGACGCTTCTGGATTATTCCAAAAGACCAATTTTGGTTCGAGGCTGCTTCTTTTCAGAGGTCTTTTTCGAGAATCGCTGCGCACCGCTTTTGTTTTATGTCGTCGAGCAGGGTACTTCTCTCATTGGCTTGGATGGTATTAAGGCCTTGAAGCTGCGCATTGAAGGCTCTGAGCTGCAGTGTTTTCAAACCAGCACAGTACCGAACGCCGAAGTAGCTCGGACATATCCGATAGAGCCATCTATGCAGCTGCCATCAGCACTTCAGCGGCAGTTTTGCTCGCTCTACACAAATGAGCTGGGCCTTGCAAAAGGTTTTGTTCACAGGATTAAGACACGTGCGGGTGTTCAGCCAGTAGCATCAAAACTTCGCCGGCTTCCTTTCATGTTACGACCACGCGTGTCTTCCGAACTGCAGCGCTTGGAAAGCTTCGAGATCATTGAACGTATCGATGCGTCAGAATGGGTGTCCCCTATTGTAGTCATTCAGAAGAAAGATGGAAGTATTAGGCTTTGTGTAGATTTACGCGAACCTAACAAGGCCATCGTTCCGGACAGCTTTCCGCTGCCTCACATGGATGAGCTGCTTCATGCCTTGGTGGGTGCCACGCACTTTTCTAAACTCGACTTAGCGTCTGCCTACCACCAAGTTCCCCTGCATCCTGACAGCAGGGACTTGACAGCTTTTATCACACATGAAGGACTGTACCGGTTCAAACGCGTTTGTTTTGGGCTAGCCTCAGCACCTGCTGCTTTCCAGAGTATGATGTCTCGAATCCTTCGCAATTGTCCGGGTGTCCTCTTTTACATTGACGATGTCATTATTTTTGGTAAAGCAGCTGAGGAGCACCTGAAGAACTTGGAGGCAGTGTTACAGCGTATCAAAGACGCAGGTCTGAAGCTCAACAGCAAATGTGTGTTTGGAGTTCAGGAGCTCGAATTCTTGGGCCACAAGGTGACACCTTGCGGTATTTCGCCGCTCCCAGGGAAAGTGGACGCAATTGTGGAAACCCCAGTTCCAGGAAATGCCGCTGAACTCCGCTCCTTTCTTGGGTTGGTGGAATACTACGCCAAGTTTGTGCCACACTTGGCCGAGATGGTTGAACCAATGAGGGCTCTTCTTAGGAAAGGCGAAACCGTCACCTGGTCTGTTGAGGTGGATAACAGTTTCCGCGCGGTAAAGGCGGTATTATCTTCAGATCTGGTCTTGCACATGTTTGATCCTGCGCTTACAATCATCATTTCCACTGATGCATCCGAATGTGGTCTAGGAGCAGTCCTCCAGCAGCACGCCGGTAATAAGCTTCGTACTGTTGCTTTTGCATCACGCACGCTATCTCCGGCTGAAAGAAAGTACGCAGTGGGTGAGAAGGAAGCACTTGCATGCATTTGGGCATGCGAACATTGGCATGCATACCTGTGGGGACGGAGCTTCACTCTCCGAACAGACCATCAGGCCCTCGTTTCGCTTCTGTCTTCGCAGGGCTCAGGCCGACGCCCTCTTAGGATTGCACGTTGGTGCACAAGGCTACTACGGTACAATTTCACGGTGGAGTACCAGAAAGGCTCATCTAACACAGTAGCCGATGCTCTTTCGCGGTTACCCGTTCAGATGGCAGATGGAGAGCTGACTTTTGAGGAAGAAATTGTTTCCATTGTTCAACCAACTTGCCTGACCAAAGAGCAGTTTGAACAAGCGGTTCTTGCTGACGCCACTCTTCAAAAGGTGAAGGCGTTTGTAAATGGGTCTTGGCCCTCACACAGAGACTTGCCGGAAGGTCTGGAACCATATTTCAGAGTTCGAGACGAACTGTCAGTGGTGAGCGAATTGTTGTTGCGTGCAGAGAGGCTTGTAGTTCCGTCATCTCTCGTGGCTCAACTGGTGGCAACAGCACATGAAACTCACCAGGGTATCGGACGCACCAAAGGCAGACTTAGGGAACAATTTTGGTGGCCCCGCATGGACGTTCACGTGGAAGAAGCAGTCCACAATTGTAGCATCTGTCAAGCAGCAGATAAATCGGCAAAGACGTCGCCTGCCCCGCTGCAACCTGTCGAGCTACCAGAGAGACCATGGCAGAAACTTGCAATAGATATCGTTGGTCCCCTGGAGAGGGCGCCTCCAGATTGCAGATTTGTGCTGACACTCGTAGACTACTTCTCAAAATGGCCAGAAGTACAGTTTTCAAGGGAAATTTCTACAAGAACCGTGACAGAGTTCCTGCTCAACGTATTTGCCCGGGAAAGCTATCCTGAAGAGATAGTCTGTGATAATGGGCCCCAGTTCACGTCAAAGGAATTTGTCAACTTCTTACAAGAACGAGTGATCCGTCTGTCGCATTCATCTGTTTATTACCCGCAGGCAAACGGACAGATCGAGCGCTTCAACCGCACGTTCAAGACTTACCTACAACTGGCCCGTCTAGAACAACGTCCGCTGCGAACTGCTGTACGGGATTACCTCGCCGCATACAGGTGTACACCACACGCCACAACAGGAGTGGCCCCTGCGGTACTTTTACATGGAAGGCTGTCAAGAACGAAGCTTGACATCTTCGGCTTATCTCCTGAGTCCTTCGCAAAGGCACCCTACCAGGAACTGGCCAGGCTGAGGCAACGTGTCAAGCGCAGGCAAGGGTACAGCAAAGCCTACACCGACAGGAGGCGAGCGGCAAAACCGACAACAGTGGCAGTAGGAGACATGGTGCGGGTGAAGAAACCATCGGTTTCATTCAAGGGTGACATCTCTTTCTCGAAGCCAAGAAAAGTCATCGAGAAATGCGGTCCAGCATCCTTCATTCTCGACGACGGCAAAACATGGAACGCGGCCAAGCTGTGCAAGGTGCCTGCTCGGCGCCCTGGCGACAATGGCCTTCAGCACCATTCTGCAGGGCGTGAATCTTCGTTAAATCATGATCCCGTTGATGCGACGCTTCTTTCTGCAACATGGCAACCAGTGTCCGCCGAGGCAAGTGTTCCCGCAGCGAAATCTGTGCCTAGTGCAGACTGCGATTCCAGGTCGCCAACAAGATCAGCCGCCGGACAGTTTCCGGCTTCAGAAACTGTTTCACGCCCGCCCGTGAACACTACAGAAGAACCTGTGGTGTCGTGCCCACCTGGTCGTCGCATTCAGCCGCACAGAGACAGACGGCGACCGGACAGATATGGTTATTAATTGTGAATGTATAAATATACCTTAGTTGGTGGACCAATTACCTAATGCATTCAATATTTTTGGCATGTGTATAGATAATTTTGTGTAATATGGATGTGTATTTCTTGCTGTGTATTTCTCGTTCCATATATAAACTGTGCGCGATTAACCTATACTAACGTACTAACACCTTCCCAAAATAAAAAAATAAAAAAAAATAAATGAGGGAGGGAAAAATGTTGTATCCTGTACATAGTTCTGGCAGTTTCGGTTTAGTGTTTAGGTTGGCAACACTGTGTCCTTGTGCTTGTATATATTTGTGGAACGTCTATTAAAACGGAGAGTATGCAACCGCTACCCGTGAGTGAGAGTCACTTCACCCATCACAACACATATGCAATGCGAAATCCCTGGAACGTACGGCAATTTTGGAAAAATGCGAACACACTCAACCATAAAACATTTCGCATGAACGACTTGCAAACTTACAAGCTGATCAACACACTGCCAGTTTCTATTAGGTATATGCGATGGTAATTGCTAAACATATTGGTGGAAGTTCAGATGTCAGTCGGTGTAGCAGACGAGTAGGTCTTCATAAATGCTGTTACATAATAGACGACATCCACAGGGTCAATGAGGTGATATAAAAATGCTAGGACTATAAACAAGAGAAAGCAATTGACTCGTTCGGAACCTCACCAGTCATACCGCAATTACCTAGCAATATTAGAATATATCCATAACGCCTCCACGGCTAGCCTAGTCCACGACAATGTGACCAGTAAAGCGAAGGTAACGAAGGGTGTAAGGCATGGTTATACAGTATTGATAATGTTATTCACAGCATGTTTACAAGTGGTGTTCAGTACACTGAATTCGGAAGAGATGGGTGTAACGGTTGATGGATAATACCTGAGGAACCTCGGACTTTCTGATAACATTCTCTTGCTAACTTACTCGACGGAAGAATTTCAAATCATCATTACTGGATTAGACAGGAAATGTAGAAGTGTGGGTTTGAAAACTAATAAGCAGGAGGCTTAAGCAATGTTTAAGTATGAGAGCAGCACATCAGTTTGAGGTAGGTGACGGGACTCTACTTAGGTCAGGTAGTGAACCCTGATGCAAGTGTTAAGGCTGAGATAATTCGAAGGATACGAACACGGTGAACTGCATTCGGCGGATATTTGCCGACAGCGAAAAACAGCCTAACATTGTTCAGTCAGAGTATAATGTAAAACAGCTGCATCTTACCTGTACTTGCCTAGAGGGCAACAACCTGTTGGCTTATTGAAAGAGTTCGATCTAAATTGAGGACTACGTAGTGAGCAATGTACTGGAAAATTGGGGCAGCTGGCACTAGTGGCGCAGAGAAAGCGAAGCAGCAGTGCTGATGGGCACCTGGCTGGTCTGGGTCTTCATCCATTGTTGTCTTCTTCTTCTTTTCCTTCATCTCCCTCTTCGTCTTCTTTTTGTGCTTGATTATATCACAGTTGAGAGGCATAGTAATGCCAGGTATTGTAGCAGCTGTGGCATCGCGGATTAACGTACCTACCGCGCGGCTGCCTGCTACTGATTTGTATAACGTTAACTGACAGAAACAAAGCGGAGTGGTTCAGAAAACAAACACGTGTTAACGGACATTTCAGTGGAAATCAAGAAGAAATGAGTGTGGGCATGGCACGTAATGTGACAGATGCATTTGCCCTTTAGTAGACATGGCGACGATGGCTGTGATGATGATGGAACTATCTTTTTGAAGCAGGACTCATATTCTAGTATGTGGGCAAGTAACACTTTTAGCCGGACATATCAGGGAATAATTATGGTAGAAATAGTGTGGGCGTTTATTATGTACTTCTTCGTCGTCTGTACATTCTCATCATCATCCTACTGTGGTTGATCTTCATCTTCAGTGCCTCTAGATTCTTATTATCGTGTGTTGATCCTAGCTGGCTCCACGCCGAGTACCAGGTCTGAATAAAGATCGTTGCAACGGAGACGTCATACTTGGTCGTGGTGGCTCTTCGATCTTAAGTCCTCTGTCAAGTCAGTCTACCACTTGGAGCTTTGAAGCCTGCGGGCACAAGCAGAAAGGATTTATAAATATGCTTCGTAAGGATTCCGCCGGATTTCACAAGAGACTAAATGCGCAACCGTTTTACAGTGTACTGCTAGTTTCCTGCTCTTTATCGGATGGCACCAAGGTTTGTTTGAAAGCTGTTTCGCTTGAAGTGTAGGTTGCGATTAGGCGCTGGCTTATGTGTTTAGGTGCAAAAGATTCTTCAAATTTTCGGCGAACTGCGTTGTTTCACAATTCTCGGTACCATAACGCTGAGGCCAGTTGCCTGTTTATAGAGATGACGAATAGATGCTTCCGACGTTCTTTGGAAGCGTTTTCAAGATAATTGCAGCAGCTGAACGCAAGCATTTATTTTTGATTGATGATCAAGTACGTTTATTTGCCAGTGTGGCCGACGCAGTTCGGAAAAGCATTGCCACAATAAACAATCAAGACTTGTTTCTTCGAAAAGTTTAATACCGTCGCTTTTCACTCCCGGACGCATCATGACAAGTAGAACAGGATTTCTGCGAACCTATCTCTACAAGACTCTTGCCATGTACAGGCACTTTTAAATAGTCGGCCAACATAGATGAAATGATGCTGGTGAAATCTCTGCCGATAATGGCAGAAAATGTGTATATTTTCTACAATTCCGAAATCGTTGGAAATGGAGGAGCCGTCGCACTCACGTGTTTCGCCCGCATATGTTTTTTTAAAGCGCTGTCGCTTATTCAGCAAGCGCTAGTTACACAGATGAAAAAAGCAGCGCTTGTTTAGAGCACACGACACCGGGCGGACTCATCACCATGTTCATGCCAGTGGAGCATCCTTTTACGGCGGCGTTACCTGTTACGCACTCGTTAGAACGGAACATTTCTGGGGCGGTGGGGTGCCCTAGTGCTCCCAGCGGCACTGCCTGTAAAGAGTATAGTTCAAAATGGGAAGTTCCCATGATTGTCCCCAGCAGGAGGGAGGAAGCTCAGAAAGAAGATAGTAAGAGCGGATGTATGTAACATTGTTAGAACTACGAAAGCAAGACGAAAAGCGAAAAATCAGATCGCACGAAGGAAAAATCTAACATACGCCGTGACTGTGCTCCATCCTCTGCGCAGTCCTGCATCTTTTTCTCATTGCCCAACGAATTCCTATCCATGAAGTCATTCTTACCATGAAGCTTTGCGACATCTTTCCCGCTCTTTATTTACCCCAATATTCGGCACTGCCTTTCCCCCCACTTTCATCGAGCGGTGTGGCTCATGTAGTGCGTAGTGTTGTCCAACCACTGTCAGGAGATGTCGGGAACCGCGACAATTCATCTTAGATGAGTGAGCTTTTCGTAATATCCCAACAGATATTGCTTACTCTCCAATGAGAAGAAAAAAAGGAAACTAGAACATGGGAAGACTTGGAGGAGGAAAGCCATTTACAAAATTTCGTGAATGAAAACGTTTATTTATAAATAAAGTTTTTCATAAATGAAAATTAGATTTGGTGGCAAATGTAGAAACTTTTTGAGATTTCCTCAGCAATATATTGTAAATGTGTCTGTCTGATGTACAATGCTTGCGAAGCACAACAACCCCTTTGGAATAAAGAGACATGTTGAGAAGAAGACTTTAAACAGTTGACATTCCTTATTCCAAACACCGAAATGATTGCCCGAATTAAGGGCACTTTGTCTTTCCTCTAAGGATTCAATGTGGAATATGGAGGCCGTCTTTAGGACAGTCTAACTACCTGATATGACTGTCACAACTATTTTATAGACTATATGCTGTAATATTCAGTTCCTTAAGACTTAGCCCAACTTACATTTGATATACTGGTTGACCTTCGTCGTTACTTTTTCATTAGAGCGATTGCAGGACCATGTTATCTGCTGTACCTATAGAACGCTTTTGCGCATTTTGTTACTAATAATCTTGTCTTACTTGGTTGGAAAATTGTAATTACCGACAAAGTATGTCTAATTTGCGTGGTCCGTGTGATAAATTCGAATTGCGTGAAAATTTCCAGGTGATTAAAGGATGAACGGTTCATGAGCAATTATTAAGGTCCAACGAAACGCACGAATGATACCATAAACAAAGAGCGTCATCGATCGCAGTGTGCAGGCGGTACCGACAGAGTGCCGAACTGAGGCTACTTGACCCTCTTGGTTTCTTAACGACCACACGGATCTTTCTTCAGGTGCACACTCCACTCCAGTTCAGACACGTTCTCAGGATAGCCACTTGGGTTATATAGTTTGGACTATGTTGGGCAACGTGACTCGCTCGTCGTGGTGTGCATGATACAGATTTAAGCAAGCGTAATGCACTGGTAAATTAGAGCACGAGCAACTAATGACATTCAGCGGGTGAACCAAAGCCCGAAGCGCTATGTTATTGCAGGAGTCGTCGCGTGTTCTAGGTACCAAGCTTCTCGAACGCCCCGGGGTCCATTGCAGCATACCGTGTAGCAGCTGTTACGCCATCCACGCACACATAAAACCTCAATGGTATGAAGCAAGCATACAAGAGTGGAGCCGTACAGTTAGACGCGCGACCATTGTGAGGCCTCAATGAAGATTCCAGTGCACAGTTTATGTAGAGACGAGATGGGCTCCATAGTACGTACGTCTCTTGGTGGTGCTAGAAGCATCATTCCTCGGCGGAGGCGTCGATTCACAAAGAACGCCCCGTAAATGGCCTTTATTGTGAAGCCTTCACTCGCAAAATCACCAGCGTCATCGGACACTTCGTGAAGACCAGCGTCCTCCTCGTGATCATTAACTAATTCGCTGTTATTCTTATTACAACTCTTGCCTTCTTATCGCGTCTGTTCTTCAACACGTTCGGACTCATGTTGAACTACATCCTCACCGCGCGCTCTTTCCAGTCTTGCACTGTGATTGATTTGATGTTTTGTTGGTCCCTGCAAGCCTTGGTGCAGCCCACCTAAGGGTATCTGCCATGAACTGAGAGATGTTTTGAAAACGCCTAATAGAAAAGAAGAAAGGCCATAATACCAATGCAGTAATGAAATTAGTGGTTGAAAGAACTAGTTCAATGCAAAGGTAGAACGTAGAGAAAAATAACGTGTAAAAGTGAACGTTCTGGAAATGGATTTCCACGTACTGCGATCAAGATTAGGAAGAAATAAAGCAAACGTAATCAAATAAATGTCGAATTCTTTTTGTCTCACGAAGAAAATGACATACAACATTGCAAAAATTCCTGTGGCTAAATCCCAGGCGACGAAACAGTGGCAGTAACGAAAGCGCTGCGCTAGTCATCGCCTTCTTTGCCATCCGACGCCACGCTGCCATTAGGGTGTTTTAGCAGCGGCGGCTTACAGGACGGTAAGTACGGTAATTCCGTACCGTCGTGGTTGGCACGTAGAAAATTTAGCTTCTGAGGGCTTTAGGAGCAAGTTTTATCACCTGACGACCTTTCCGTACCCACCGAGGAACTAGTGCAGGTTTTCCGACTAAAATAGCCACGTGCCGACAATGACGGTATGGCAGTTCCGTCATTGACGTACGGTAATCAGGCGTTGCTATAGCTCCCTATTGACGGATCCGTAATTGTTCCTTTTCATTTGACAGGTTGTTCTTATCCCAGTTTCTCGTGTCATCTTCTGTTTCCGTTTCTCCTCTCAAAAACCATCTGCCTTCTCCCTATGCACAACGGACCACGTGTGACGAGTCCTGTCCCGTATGTGTAGATCTCTAAACAGTGCCGCAGGCACGCTGAATTGCTCATTGCCTTTGTCACCCGCCATCTCGCAATCACAGCTTCCATTTTGGTTTTCAGGCCCACCTTATTATTCAGAGCAAACCATACTGTAGCTTAGCTAAGGGGAACTTTTTGCATGCTCAACCTTCCGCTCAGCTACATCTATGCACTGCGTACGCTGGCCCACTGTTTGACCACATGTCGGAATTGTGGGACTCCTGTCAAATAACAATAATTCAAAGCGTCGTAGCAGTACAAAAGACCACAGCCACGTTTGTCTTACCTATGTCAGAATGTCCGAGCACAACCTCAGTAGAACGATCACTGAAAACTTGCTGGGAAAGTTCACCGCTAACACTTAGGTCTCTGACTCTTGCTTAAGATTTAATACCTTAACCTATCCACACTGCAATGTTTCGTATGCTGTTGCAATCATTCCGTATGTTCTCCGTAAGTCTACTGGATATATATGGAGTCTGTGCAGAAAATAAATAAAATTATTACAATACCGAACGGGACGCTTCAGTCGGGATATTAGTCTTCATTCTTCATAAATGCAACAACTATTGATAGACCACTGGTCTTGAACACAATAGCAAGGTTCACATTCAAATGCTCAAGAATTGTCCCTATTGCCAATAATTGGAAGAGGTGCATCCAACTTACTGAGCATATAACAAGCCTTAGTTACTCACTGCAATTGAAACACACCTTTTAACTATATTCATTCCGTGTCCTTAACTAATGCGCATTCTCTTTATTTTTCTTCTTGCATAATTTTGATATAGTTATTGCGTTCAGTTTTTGCGCTCTTGCTACAGATTGCAGCGAAGACATTATTTTCGATTGATATGTTTCTGTACAAACTGCCTCTCCATTCTGTATTGTGGTGTGCGCTTTTATGCTACCTATAAATAAAGTAGTAAATCCTCACAGAATTAGCAGAAACATTTCCATCGTGGCGTCGGTTGCACCTATCTCATTCCCCGAGATAACTTCATCGGCCTCATGTTTTAAGACATTGCTTCATTACAGTGATGTTGTATATCTCTCGTTGGTGGAAAAAAATTCGGGTCGTAAACGCAATACGCCAGTTTAACGATCGAAGGAAAACGGGCTACAGCATGAGCTCAGTATCCATGAATAACAATTCTGCGCAAACGTGGGCTTGCTTGCTTGTTTCATACTTTTCGGTAAAATTTCATGTGTTACGTTTGGAAACTATTATTGCGGGTGGAACAAATATTATGAGTAGGCGTAGATCTTATTAAGAAATATTGTTCAACTTCTTTGACCGTTATCCACCACAATGAAAAAAAAAGCACAAAACTTAGCATCAAAACCACGTCATGGACAACACGGCACCGGTGAACCACGGAAATAGCCTCCCCCGTGCTCCCGGTAGATTACGTTGCACCTACTTTCGAAAGGGACATCTGACGACATTTCAAGCACTCATGCGATGTGCAAACAGCTTAAGGAGCACATGTAGCGTGTTATAGAGCTTCACTGGACATACACGTTCACAGAGTGGTATGACGGCCAATTCTTGAGAGTGTAACTCTGTACCTCTTTCTTTCCAATAGTGGATAGGCAATGGCCTCTCTCATATGGTTGTGTGTTGAGCAGTACGGGCCTCAATATTCATCTGCTCTAAGTAAATAAATACACGTGCACATTATTGTGGAACGTGGTGCGGGCTGACAGCAGCCGCCTTAAGGACATGGAGGGCCTTGGGTGATGGTGCTGTTATTTCCTTGAAATTTCCTGGTAACGATAATTTTTCGTGCTCCGTGGAAACTCAACTGAAGGCTCCATTTTGTGATTGTTCGGGACAAGTTCATGGCCTATAGTTCATTGCTGACGTCACGCAACTTAACGTCCTTTGCTTTATTCATTGTGCAAGATATCAACATGGGTCAGCAAATCACGCCCAGGGCTACTGTTATTTCGCTAAAGGGCCCTTCCAGACAGAGAATGAGCGCCCGCAATAGCATTTGCGACGTCTATTTCTATGAAATATTTCTATGAACAGCAAGAATATGACCCCGAAATGTTAGGACAGATGGTGCTATTCGATGCTATAAAGATTCCTGGCTCCTTTGACTTGAGCAAACAGGCCAACATGAACGCAGCTTGGCTATCGGCTTACATCGTTATGATCGGTGAGTTATGATTTATTAGTGTAACCTTAGCCAGTATTTATCGAAGAAGCATTCTCTAATGCAAAATAATTACAAAAGCATAAAGGCAGTATTTTCAAAGTCCAAACTTGCTTAATGTTTGTTGAAATCCACATTCAGGAAGTAGTAAAGCCGGTATGGCGTGAAATTCTAATACTCGTAATAAAAAAAGTAATCAACAGCAATTAAGAGAATACAGATACACTGCTGAAGTGCTCATAATAATGTTTGCCTATAAGTTTTTATGATGCAATCATTCCGTACATGTTCTAATACTGCCTGTCGTTAACACAATACTTCGACATAGATAATAGTATGAGTGAACTTCACTAAAGCGAATATACACCGACGATTAAACGTTATTGAGAAAATCCTGAGTTGTAACAAAGGTTCGCAAGCATTACCTTCTTTCATATTCCTGTTACGGAAACGCGACGAAGACGAAAGAATTAACGAAAAGACAAGGAGGTTACTGAGTGCGTTGACTGGGCGGCTTAGGCCGCATTATGCCAAATCTGAAGTGACATGTTGTCAAGGAATATGTCAAAACAAGGATAATGTGAAAAACTAAAGCGACACGTTTCACACGTTCTGCAAAAAGTGTAAAGCCTACTGCACTGCTCCATTTTATCAGTTCATTAGAAACGCATTGAAGTTGGCCTGCCTGCCACGCTATGTTTCACTGTTTAAAATTCACAATCGTGGTATATTGGAATAGTGGGTGAAACCAGTTATAAATGTATGACTGGTTAGAGGGTATGTGAAGAAAGAATTCGCAGCTGCGCATTTGCCGTGCCAATTTTATTCTACATATACCGTTTACCTGCTTAAGAGTTTGCAAAATATCCAATATTATATTTGAGCCTAGTGTACATTTACCATAGCGCGGTGTTCCTCCACGAAGATATAATCGCATTTGTGTACCTATTAGTGAGTTGATGTATTCCTAACCATCGCATGTATAATACTCTCAGCCCTATTGGAAAACCCAGTGCCACTGGGAGCCAGCGTCCAGCGCCATGCCGGATTATGGGCCCAGTGTGACGCTGTATACTGGCACGCTGGCGTGCCACGGGATACTGGGAGTCGCGGGTTACTGGCACGCCAAACCGCTTCAGAGCAAAAAAACGTGGTGCTACCCTGCCATGCATGCTAAATAATATACAAATATAAAAAAGCGAGAGGGCGCATTAAAACAAAAAACATGAAAGCATTATAAAAAAAAACTTCCGAGACCAGGACACGAACGTCGCATCTTACTATTGTCAATTCGGCGCACTACCACTGCGCCACGCCAGAACACACTGAAGCTCCCGTAAACAGGTTAGTCAGCGGTGTGACCTGCCGTCAGACTTGTCGTTTGCAGTGGTACGCACAACACGAAAGCGCTTTTTATGCGCAATTAAACCTCACACGTTGTCAGCCAAATGAAACAGGCGCCGATAACGCATGACATTCGAATACTGGCGACAGCAGTCAGTATATTAAACAATTCATATCTAATACTGCAAAAATATAAGTAGACCGACGGGCAGGGACTATCGGCTGTTACGGCCGAGCTCGATAGCCTTTTCTTGCTCTTACGAATAGTCGGCATGTATGTAGATGCGTCTTGTGTAGATTATAATGCCGCTCGATAATTTAACGTGTACTTCAAGTGGCACTTAGCAGTTTTCTCGCTCAAACGGTGATATTTCAGAACAGCGGCAGTACCAGTGTCTGACATACACTGGTTCATCGGAGCTCACCATAACTGTTTTATCGCTTCGAAAAAAGGAAGCGCAGTGCAGTGGCAAACCTCTCATTATCTTTGTTCAGTAAGCCGTACTGATGGACAAATATGTGTGATTGCATTTGAGTCAGAGAAGAGTGCGGCAGCAACTTTCCGTGACATCTATGTGCTTGCTCAAAGTGCGCCGCTTCGATGCTCACCACTTCATCTTCAAGCATCGGGAAGAAATAAAAATCATCTGTTCATGTTAACCGGTGCCAAGGCTGTACTGAGCAGTAATTTTGATTCGTCGTAGTAGCGTATTCTTAAGGCTTGGAGGGCCGTTCGAGTGTAGACGGACTCGGCCGGTACGCTTTGCCCAAGCTTCACTGGGAGCATACTGGGACACACCGATCGGGGCTCGGCGGCTTGAAAAAGCTAAAATTATTGTGTATTAGCTCAAGAAGTTTGTGTCATATGATTACTGTTTCGCGCATCTAAAGTAATTGAAGGTGCAGCAATCGCCAGAGGTGCATTTGCAGCGTGATGATACCGATCGGTGTTTTTTTTTTTCTGCGTGAGTTGGGATCGACTCTTTGAGAGCGTCATTAATCTGCGCGGCGATGTAAAATTTTACTGTTATTTGCACCGAATCCTCCACACAAGCGAACACTACAGCATAACTATTACCAGAGTGGTTCATAGACGTGACATTGCGTGTATAAGCTAAGTGCGGGGAAAATGCACAAATGTAAACATTCACAGCTGCTAGCGCTTCGTGCGCGCGGAAGCCGTACGCCGCGAATTGCTGCACACCGTAGCTCACAGCAATGAAGTACGGCCAACCCGCAAATATTCCCAGAGTCTTCACACCTAGTGAAATCAACTAATACTGGCCGAGTGCAGAGCGTGCGCCTGTGAAACCAACGCCAGCGTCTCTTGGGCTGCTTCCAGTGTGTTCCGCACTCGTGCCAGCTTCCCGCCTCCCAGTGTACAGCGCTTTCCGGTGAGCCTCTCACTGCTACCAGTGACATTCCAGCTATGTCAGCTTGTCCCAGTGCAAGCCAGCGCTGCCAGCGTCCCAGTGTGTACCGCCCAGTGAAATATCGTTCCCAGCGCGTTTCCAGTGCTGCCAGTACGGAAAACGTACTGGAAATGCACTGGGGGTGCTGGTTTTTGCAATAGGTGTCTCTTCACACAGTGCAACCTCAGTCTTCAGGTATTATGCAAGCCCTTAAGGCTATCAGTGCGCCCAGAAAGCTGTTGTTATCGACAATTCCAAGCGGTATTTGTAAGATTTACTCCCACTGTAGCTCAGCATGATATTTGGGGCAAGATTGAAATACAATGTGGTATAGAGATTTTCCTCTGGCCTTAGCGATCGAGTTGATAACCAGACCTCAAGGACAAATTTTAGTCTGTTCACACAGGTAATGCATATTGCATCTTTTCAGCTTCAAGCCTCACATACGGATACCTATCTCGTAAGTAACGACTTAAGGTTTGGCAAAAGGTTGCTTGTTCTATTTTATCTTCAATACCTAAATAATTTCTTTTGATAATAGTGCAGTTCGCGTTTCTATTGTCGTAAGCACACAACGCTTATGTGTTATTTATATGAAAATTTGACGGTGGCCCACCGTTCTTTGTTTGCTTTCCCGAAATGTAAGTAGCGCATTCCTGGAATGTACTTACTTTCGATGAGGCACCTACACTAGCTTTTCATAATAATTAAAATAGCGGGGACTTTTCATGCAAGGAACACTAGAACATTATTAGGCACACTGTGTAGTGAAGAGGTTCGGGGCGATTTTGACCACATGCCACTCTTCAAGATCCGCCTCAACATACATGGCCGTTTTGTGTATTTCGTGCGCGTCGAGATGCTGCCGCCGGGGCCACAGTTTTGCCGTGATATAGATTTTAGCAGGCCAGGACATAACAGATAAGCTACCACTACCACGGCGGGCTCGCAACTTTTCATGGCACAAGATCGCTAACAATCAATTTCAAGTAATTCTCGCAGGGGATATGCACACTGTCTCTCATCTTAGAGTCGGAAAATAATTGTGCGTAAGTACGGCTTGCTCTGGGCACAAAGATTATTTGTTTTTGTTTTCGTTCAGTTTCTGGAGCGTCGTTTTAGTCCAAATTGGCAAAATCTCGCACTACACATCTTAATGCACCTGCCAAAGAACCCTGCCTGACCCTGCATCAATAATGTGCATGGACATCGATCGTCCCGACTTATGGACGTTATTAATCTTATTCTAGACGTGGCATTCAACTGGATAATAAGATTCATTCAAGAGAAGACTTGAATTCTCGTTGCGACAGCTCAAGAAAACCAAACTGAGTGGCGCACGCTATTCCTAAAAAAAAACAACAAAAAAACAGCAACTCCTTCACTGCTGGAAACATGAACGGACAATGAAATGGAGGAGGGGGGGGGGGGCGGTTCAACCGAGTCTTGTGCTGCGGCGTATTGCCTTGAACTAATCGCTTCTTTTAACAGCAAATCATGTTTAGCAATTCTTTTCCATTGATCTAAAAAATATCACCAACAGAAAAGTAAGGTGGCATGAATTACGCCATGTTATCACAACTTAACAGCCATGTATCACCTTGCACACCCTGTACAGCCTAATTACCCTACTTCGCCTTTTACGTCTGTTGTAATTAGCATAATTAAGCTAAATAACCTAATGATATATTACCGCAGGACACTAGGTCTACCGTGCGGCCTGCACGCATACCAGTTCCTGCGTTAGCCTATCACAGAGGACCGCCCTACATACTTGTTACCTTGGTCACGCCAGCTGCAGCTGCAGGAACAGAATGCCGCGTCACCCGCTTCGCACCGCGCACCATGATACATACCAACCAACCATCACGTGACACTTTGCGTTTATACAAGCTAGTGTGCGGCCCTCCTTTCACCATACGCAACCACTGGTTGCCCGAAGCTAAATTTCCCAGCCAAAAAAGAACCTGCGATGCGAGAAGCACATAAGCATGACACTGATCAGCATCGCTCCATATAAACATCAGACGAATTTTTTTGCCACAAATTCCGACGCCTATGCACGTCAATAATTCCATATCGTAGAAGTTTATAGAGCCATCCTCTACGGCGTTTCTCATGATCATATAATGTCTTCATATATAGCTGGAATGCGAAACACTAGTTATGAATCAACCAAACAAGCGACGGTGATGAATAAGGTTACCTGCGTGGTTTTGCAACGTGCGGGTCCGCGGTACAAAACAGCAGCAATTAATTTTAGTCCATCTTAATGCTCGAAACAAGAGAAAGTAAAAAAAAAACTGCTTGTGCGCCATCTTAAGGATAATAGTTTACTCGTATGTCGCCCAACACCCATTGTAACACGTGTCAACCGATGCAAGCTTCGTTTGTCAAGCAGTAATGTTTTAGGAAGAACACGAGCATGGGAAAGAAGAACAGAATATTTTTGGTCACCAGACGAAGGGCTATTGGTGGAAGTCGTCTTCATGAGTATTATGGCACTTTCCACCGCCTAGGCACTGTTGACCAGGGTTTGTTCCTGCGTTGGGGCAAATGCACCCAGTGTCACCTCCCACTGATCATTGGTTTGTGTTTTGCCGATATATTCGGATAATGATATCACAGCCAGACCTTATGGCACAACCTGGCCGTTTGGCGAAAGGAATGGAACAGCGGATTGTGCGCTGAAATATATATATCTTCGCAAAAATAAATATGCGTTGTCTGCTTGCAGCGAATGGACGCGCATCTCGCAATTGTTACGGGACCGCTAGGCGCAGGACCGGAGATGAGCCATTGTTCTTCCATGTTGTAGGACATCTTTGGAAGCCCGGCAGGGAGACAGTTTTGTCAAGCGAGTTTCGGTTGAGCGGCCGTCCTCAGTTGTCAGTTACCTAGCACCTACCACGGAGGGCTGCTGTTTCGAAGCCTTGCCAAGAAATGGCCATATTGCAAGCGAAGTATTTGAGTGATCTCGTCCAGCTAACGCATTTCCTCAAGTTCGGGGCTCTGGGCCCACCTTGCACCGACTGAGACCGTCCCGAATGCGTTTACGATAAAATGTAGCTTTCCCAAAGTATACACCATTAAAACAATATTTAATATATTGCGCGACCGGGCTGAAAGAGATATGGACACACTGCGCGATTCGGTAAAGCTTCTAAACGCGTGTACGCAGAAAAATATCAATAATTATATTGATCATAAAGCAACTCGAACTAACATTTCTTAGCATAATAACAAACCTTTATGTTTGGCCAAATGTAAGTGCTCTGCAATAGCCTATCATTGATCACTTAGATACACGAAAAATCAGAAAGCCTCCCCCACTGCCAATATTTTTTTTCCATCTGAAATATCTCAGCAACTAAATGCTTCTGAGGAAGTAAAAAGTGGGATTATTTTCCAATACACATGAAATGGTCGCCAAAATGACTGGATGGTTTGGCATGGAACAACTTCCTGCTAGTAGTCACAGTCGTCTGGCGACTATTTTTTCAGCGACCTCCTCTAACACTGTTTACCTAGCTTTTAAACAGGTGAATTAAAGGCGATGTATTTACTAATGAAGTTCGAAAGCACGCTATATAAGTGATGTACTTCCATGCTAATAATTGCGATGGCTTGAATGTCCCCTGGCATCTATGGCAGTTGGCGCGATTCGATGAAAAATGTGCAGCGGGAATAACACTTAGCATGGTGCTCCATTAGGAGCGTCAACCCTGCTAAGAACCATTGATGACGTATGCAGATCGAATACATCAAGAGGCGGAAGGGGAAATGTGTGCCCTCCCCCTCGTTATCACTTTCTGCTGTGACCTACTGAGCACGTTCTTGGAGTGCCCGAAAGTGGTGGTTAGTTCGTCGCTAATTTGAGAATGAAAATCTCACTGCACGGAAGCGCTGGCCACATGGAATTTTTTAGAACAAGCTTTCATTTTTAGATGCTGAATTTATTAAAAACATTCCCATTAGCATAAAATACATTAGTTGCGCACTAAATAATATATTACATCTTCTTCACTGAAATATATTTAAGCAACCATTACTAGATGTCTTATTAATGAGTGCGATGTAGCTGTGGTTATTTCGATAAAGACGTTGAGTTGGTCAAGCCAACTGTGAATATTAGTATGTGTTTTTGTCCCCGTAACATCTACGTGGATTTTTTAAAGGTTGCCGCAAGTTTCCTGGAATATTCTGTAGACTTGATGCGTCTTTCTTATAGCCGCTATGTGCGAAAGTACCAGTGTGCGTTCTTCTTGTCCAGTCCAACTTGCACGTAAAGTGATACTTTCATGGCTCTAGTGATACTTTACGAATCTAGTGCACACATGTTTTTACCAGTACAAGGGGTACCTGGCTACTGTTGAGAATGAAATCGGTCATTTTGAACATAAAGTCCTTTTCGCTCCTGTTGTCACAAGCCTTCAAGTGACTCTGAGCCAAAAGTCAGAGCCCTTTTTAGGCACTCAGAGGAGTTCATGCGGTTCCCTACACCTCCCTAATAAGGGATCAGCTTAGAAAACGATATGAGCTGGGACGACAGTACAGAATTTGCGAGTTCGTAAACGAGATCATCCGGGCACCCAAGCGAGAACAACCGGGCTCCTTGTCAAGAGTGCGAACCATAAGGAAGTTGCCACGCATGCATTCCAACAGGACTCCTTCATATGCAATGGTTAATGGCTCAGTGAGTGACAAAAACCTTGCTCCCGAGTTCTTTCTAACGTTTCTGAGCAATATCGCTGGAACGGCAAATTTTAGCATGGTGAAGCTTTATCTAGCATTTTCAGTAGCAGCAATCCAGACGCCATATACTAGGTTTCGGCAAGCATGGTGAAGCTTTATCTAGCATTTTCAGTAGCAGCAATCCAGACGCCATATACTAGGTTTCGGCAACCGAATTGGCGGGAGTGGCGATGTTGATGTTGGTAATCGCTTGCGGTGAGTGAAAGCGAAGTACAGGACGCGCAGCGGCTACATCAGAACGCTCACAGTTCGACTAACGGGCCACACCGAGCTTAGGATACCAGTCCAAGTCTTCTGTCCTCTGGAAGTGTGCGAGTGACATTGTATTGGTCTTGCAGCATGTGGTAAATTGTGTTCGAGCGAGACGTCGAAGAGGATGAAGAGAGACACAGGTGGCCACTAGCAGAATAGCACTTTGTGCCAATTATAAAGGGCACAACAACAACAATTCCACTTCGTCATTTTGAGTACGCCCTGTGCGCTACGATCAGGACAGCCCGGTAGCCTCATCGTGCCTGCAACTGCTGTTCCTTCCTGCACTTTGCAGGCATTATCAATGAATTGGTTATGCTCGAAGGAAGCAGGTTGCCATCCCGATAGAGAGACTGCACTACACCTCTCAACCGATATGCTTTGCTTATATGCATCTCACGCTTACACGTGTCCTGGATTACGCGAAAACGTCAGTTTTGTTGAAGTTGCGAGGGAGACCACAACAGCAGCGAGATTGTCAACAACGTTGTCGTTCTCTTGTTTCTACTGGGGCAATATACGCACGACTCCTTCCATGTGCACGAGCGTTAGTATTCATGGAAAAACTGCATGGGCCCGTAATGCCGGTGGCTCACGTGTAACGCTGTGCCACGTCAGGTATGAAAGAAAAGCTGAACCGTTCCTGCCTTCGAGTTACAACTCACAGACTTGGGTTCAGCCCATTGCTACATTAGTCATTATGCGAAGGCAATCCGAAAGGAAAGAAAGAAAAAGAGAAACAATGAAGCACTATCCAAGAGAGCCTCGTCGTTCAACTTCTGTCTCAGGTTTCAGAAGGGAGAGGTGGACCCGCTGTCGCCTTAGACCAACTACAGAAACCTGTCCTCATCCTACTACTCATCTAAGAAGAGATAGCCACAAGAAGAGAACAAAGAAACGCAAGACAGCAAATAAACACAATATGGGCACTGACATAACTTTGACGAGGGCAATAAATCAGTAACACATTACCAATGCACACCTGAGCACGAAAATACAGTAACATACACCGCACTAGGCAAAGGAAACGCAAGCGAAACACTTCTCCGCACTTCCTACAGTCCTCACGCTTAGTGGAAATGCTATATCGCTGGGAGTGCTGGGAGATTTTATTTTTGTTGTTTCTCTGAAGCAGCCTACGTCTGGGGTAAGCATGCCTTTAGAACCGGTTACAGACACACATGTAAGTCCCGTGGACGGCGGACTTGTACGCACAGGCCATACCGGCTTGTATTACGCAGTACGTCCTCCCTGGCTTGTAGGGTTGGTATACCATAGAAAATCGAGGAGTACACATGCGCTGGGCTCCGCTGCAGAGTCCCGTTAAAGAAACCTCGTAATTACTCCGCCGACCAGGTATTTCCATGCTAAGAGTCTCGGATACTTGACGAGACGCAGGGATCCGGTAATGAATGTCTCAGCCTACAGTGTGGGAACACACTTGTTGCATCTTCTCGGTTCATTGTGCGGCAGAATGCACAAGAAGCGTTGTACCTGTAAAAGCACTGTGCGTTTGTGTCCCCCTCGTCTGGGTTGAGTAGCTTCTCCTGCGGGTCCTTCTGCATGAGTGCTCCGGAAGCTGGACGCGCGTGGTCCTGGCTGGATCAGAGGGATGCGCCTAAGGTCTGGGACAAGCCGGCACTTGTGCGTATTCTTATAAGGCTGTGCAAAATGCGGTGTGAATTTCGTAGACGATACCATGTTGGCAAGCTCGACACGTATGTTGTGCACAAGCTTAAACGATACATAGTTCATGTGAGGAAAGTCTAGTGGGACATGCGCAATCCCCACAACTGCATCCACAATCTTTCCCTTTCAGAGCATGTACGCACAACAGAAGCAAAGGTGGAAAAGACAGAAAGATAACGAGTTACGATGTCCCTTGGTGCTACACAAATGATCTTCGTGTTGCTATGCGATGTACTTTAATGAAGTAGTGTGTTAACAAAATGGGCAATTGTGGTACACGGAAGACGCATTGCAGCATCGAAATCTTTAGAAGCGTCCTGTGCTGAGAAGGCAGTTGAGATAAAGTTATACGTTGTCTAATCGGAATATTGCGGCGCACGTTGTTATTGAATGACGCGTAAGTTTTCATGATGTCAGCTATCTTAAAATCACACGATAGAAATTTACGACCTCTGAAATATAACTCGCGCTTTCAATAACGCGTGTGCTGTCGATAATTTTAACATTTTATCCATGTACTACGGGCCCCTATACATTACAATGAATTTCACTCGTTTACAGTGCACTTCAATGGCATTTTTTTATTTCAGCGCAACCTGTGAACAACTGTAAGCGAGTTCTGTTGGAGACAACAGCAGGACCGGTGTGTACTGACGTAAATTATTAATAATTTGGCTAATCGCATATTACTTCTATGCCAACCCCCCAAGAAAGAATCAGTGAAGCGCAGGCGGAGACACAGTTACCACAATCGAAATTTTAAAATGGATACAAGGAGAGATGTGGGTAATTTGTGCCAGGCATAAGAGAAGCGTTTCTCGCTTGCCAGTTCAAAAGAGAAAAATTGGTCGAGATAAGTGGTCGAGATAAGTTTCTCTCCAATGGTCGAGATAATTTTCTCTCCATCATGCATAAAAGACGAACCCAGCGGAATTTATTAGAGGAAGTAATCATCACTGAAAGTGATCAGATTGCTCACCATAATGATGATCATCACCGCGCGACTAATATTAAAACTAGCCTCAGCTAAGCCTTCTACGTGGTAAAGGAGACACCGCCACGTAACTACACGAATTTGGCAATGTCTTCGTAGCCAAAGTATCTTGTTTTCTTGATACCCATACATTGCCTACTTCACATATTTTAACCCCGTCGCTAACAATCATTGCAGAATCTTTATGCAAGAGATTGCGTCATTTCATAAACATCAAAAGATAGTATTGTAATGAATGAAAGAGAACGCCGACATCACGAGTTCCACTATCATCCTCACCACTAGAAAGCACGAGACTGGCTTTCGCGCAGCATCATCTTGCTCTCCCTGGTGCTTTTCGAGCTACCGCCTGCTTGTCCCACTCGTCCAATAAACATCTTTACATTTGGGTGGATCGTGCTGGGTAACCACCTCGACGACACCCTGGAACTCCGGTCCCATATGCTGTAGCCGACCATGCAAGCTGACGCGCCCGCAGCAGACGCCGGCTCTAGCGGTCGCTTTTGCCGCGGCCCGGTACGCCAGAGAGATCCGGCACGGAAGACCATGACGTGGAGGACTGGCTGTCGTCCTACGAAAAAGTTAGTGGACCCAACAGGTGGGATGATGCTGCTAAGTTGGGTACTGTGAACTTTTGCCTCGGTGGCGTAGCGAAGCTGTGGTATACGAACCACGAATCTGAATTTCAGAGCTGGTCCGCTTTCAACGCGGCAATAACCAAAGTTTTTGGTCGCCCTGCCGTACGGAAGTTACACGGCGAACAACGCTTGCGCACACGGGCACAAGAACCGAATGAATCTTTACCGCCTATAAAGAAGACGTAATCGATCTCTACAGGCGTGTCGATGCTTGAATGAGTGCTTGAATGTAGCACATTATGAAGAGAGTTGACGGCGACGTCTTTAAAATACTCCTTGCGAAGTCACCTGGCACTGTGTCAGAAGTGGTAACCCTGTGCTAGAGCTATGAAAAATTGCGGAGGCGACGAGCTCTCACACGACGTTCGCCTTCGTCTAACCAACCTCTCGCTCCACTGGACGTCGTGCCTTCGTGCGGGAGGAGGTAGCTTGTCAGCTGTCTCTTTTGCCGTTTGCTCAGCGTCAGAAGCTCCCACAGCAGTCGCCACTGCAGCAACCAATCTCGTTGGCTGCCGTGCTCCGTCATGACGTTGACGAGCAAATTTCCGAAGCCCGTTCAGCAGCATCCTGTTGCCGCGCCTCTTACTTACGCTGAGGCAGTACAGCGACAGCAGCTACAACAGCCCTTGCCGTTCGGTGTGTCGCAGCTGTCGCACGTCACAGCCCCGACTCAGCGACCCGTCGCATGGACGGCTCCTATCACCGCAAATTCCTGGAGAACACGCAACAACCGGCCGATCTGTTTTGCACGCCGGGGCGTTGGCAATGTCGCCTGGTACTGCCATCGTCTCACGACAGGGTACACAGAGGCCCGTTCACTGTACAACTACACGGATCGTCCCCGCCCTCGTTATGACAGTCCGGATCCTCAGTCGACCACGTCGTCCCGTGACTATCCTCAATCTGGGTCTCGACGCTCGCCATCGCCCGATCGCCGCTCCTTCTCGCCCATGCGTCGTCGACCAGCCCCTGAAAATGAGGGAAACTAACTGCTGCAGCTCGTGAGGCGAGACTGCGCTGTCGAAACGCTCAAGTCCTCGACCTTTGCCGTCGAATATTGTTGAAGTCACTGTAGAAGGCATCTGTGCAGATGTTCTTGTTGATACCGGTGCTGCCGTTTCCGTTGAGGCCAAACTTTGCCTCAATCTTCGAAAAGTGACCACGCCTCTTGATATGATGCCCTAGGTGCAGTGAATGGAGAGTGTTCAGCCTATAACCGCCTGCACTGTTTGACTCGGCTTGGCCGAGGATCACTACATTGTTCAGTTTATTGTCCTCTCATCCGGTTCGCACATCATACTTGGTTGGGACTTTCAATCGCGCAATCAGGCCGTTATCGATTGCGCCAGGGCTGAAATTGAGCTTTTTTCGTTGTATGACGTGTCTGACAAAAGCAATTATCAAGCCGCGCACAAAGTAGTGATCACAGAAGACCCAGGAATTCCGCCGATAACAGCTGCTTTGCTCCCCGTGTACTGCAACAACCTGCACGATGAAGCTGCATTATTTGAGCCATCAAGTGTCCTCTTAAGTCGGAAACCACTCCTCATGTCATATTCGGCCCCCTCTGTTTCGAATGGAACTAGTACCCTCTGCCTGATCAATCCTCTTTCGTATACCATCCAACTGCTTAAAGGTGAATCCCTCGGATTCGTGCAACCCATTGACATCGGCCAAATTTATGCCGGGCAGCAAGATTCATCGCGAAGCGACCTAGACGCCGTCAGTGCTCTCAACCCTTCTGATACACCCCCTGCCGACATATTCGATTCGTCAATCGCAGATGGACTGTCGCCATTTGAACGCTCTAAACTTCATGTGCTGTACCAGTTCCACGACTCTTTCGGTGTTGCCCAACCTGCCCTTGGCCGAACTTCTGCCATTATTCACTACATCGACACCGGCTCCCATTCGCCAGTGCGACAACGACCGTAACGTGTCCCCACTGCAGAACGCCAAGTTATTACCGAACAGGATGATGACACGCTCAAATGTGACGTTACTTGCCCTTCGGAGAGTCCGTGGGCATCACCTGTGCTTGTCCTTAAAAAAGGATGGATCAATTCGTTTCTGCGTGCATTACCGGTGGTTAAACAAGGTCACTCAGAAAGACGTTTATCCTTTGCCCAGGATCGACGGTGCCTTTTATTGCTTACAAAGTGCCGAGTTCTTTTTGTCACTAGACTTGCGTTCGGGGTATTGGCAGGTACCCTTAGCAGACTCCGACCGTCCAAAGACAGCTTTCATCATACCGTTCGGCCCGTGCAATCCGCCTGCCACCTTCGAGCGCATGATGGACTATATTCTGCGGGGTCTGAAGCGGTTTGTCACCCAAACTTCTCTCAAATTATCATGGTCCCTACCGCATCGTCGAGAGAACGTCCCCCGTGAATTACGTCATTGAACCTCTTACGCCGCCCAGCGATCGCCGTCAACGTGGTCGTGATACTGTTCACGTAACCGGCCCAAGCCGTACTTTGACCCACTTGTTCCGATGTAAGATCGCCAAGGTGGCTTCACCTTTCTCGACGGGGCAGTTGTAATGAAGGAAAGAGAACGCCGACATCCCAAGTTACGCTATCATCACCACGAGTAGGAGGCACGAGAGTGGCGTTTGAGCAACACCATCTTGATCTCCCTGGGTTCTTTTCGAGCTACCGCCTGCTTGTACGACTCGTCCTATAAGTCTCTTTACAGTGTGTATATTTCCTTCAGGCACCACAACTTTACGGTACCATAGCACTATCATGTCTTGTTTGGATCCAAAACATCTGTCCAAGCAAGGACGGGTTAATCGTTTTGTTTTGAACACATACCACATCAATAATTCCAGTTAGTCACAGCGCAATAAACGAGATACGGGCAAGATAAATATAACAAAAAGCACATAAAACGCCATGTTGCCATTTCTTTTCCTTTGTTTTGGCGAGCTCTCCTTGCGAATTTCATTACCAACCCAAACTAAGTGGCCAAACGTTTCCTCTTCCCGCTGCAATGCCATATGGATTGAAACAATCCTGCTTGAAAATTGACCAATTGTAAAGCTATCTTGAAAACCCTCTATCGGTAGATGGAACGCGTGATCCACTGAATCATTGCAGCTAGATATAGTTCCTATTGTAATAGGTCGTGGGCATTCGCCATGCCCTCCTTGCTTGCTGCGTTGTCTTGGTGACGCGTACGCGTACCAGCTTGTACTTGACTGACTTTGCACGTAATTCGACTGCATGAAGTAGCGAAAAATGGCTTGCTGCGCATAACTGCACATAGCCCCGTAGAATTATCTGCATTTGCTAATTACCAGTCTTTTTTTAATCAGATTGGCGTCGGCTGCAGGTTTATATGTTCCAGTAATAAAGGTGGGGCATGGGTTCGAGAAAATACACAGTGCGTGGTAAGTAGAACACTTTCGAAAGTTCGCGCATTCGTCATATACCGTACCAATTTACATTCCATATTAGCTGCGCAGCGTTTCTATATCGCAGAAATTGTTTTTCAGTGCGAGAAAACTGCTATTATCATTAGCGCTCGTCTCCGAGAATGCGCCTGCACTTCTATGCAATGCAGAATATGAGGTGTTGTTTGTTTTGGTTGTTTCCTTGAAGTCTGGCACATACCTGGGGATTGGCCAAGATGTAGAAGTTGAAATTGTTAAGCTGAGGTACTATGGAATACCAATCAGAATCGAATAATCAAGACGAAATTAACAGTGAAGTGTACGAATTTATGAAAGAGCCGGCCTGAATCAATTATGAATTTTGAAACTGTAGAGCACACATTCCCGTGGCAATGTCCTCATGAGGAGGCTCCCAAAGAACATTAGACACCGTCAACTGCAACCCTACCCTGTGAAAAGAATCTTCTAATGTGTGTTTTCCTAATGAGGATAACCGAGTGCATTTTAAGAAATAATGTTCGATAGATTCGTCTTCGCCACAATATGGACACAAAGGCGAAGGGGGCAGACCAGCTCTGTGCACCTAGAAGTTTAATATAGGAGTGTGACTACGTAACTGCGTAATCAGAACTTCTACATTTCTGTAGGTGAACGCATTTCTATTCGAAGGGAAGAAGAGGTGTCGGTAGTCATTTAAATTAGTTGATAAAGAATTACTAGATTCTTGCCTTATCGCTCTCCTTCTCAATCTTGCAGCCGTTATGAGGTGTTCCCAAGCACGTTTCTTTCTTCTCTTGGGCTGATGCCCTCAGCCCACCACTACTGTGGCAAAACTATCGATCGCGGGCGCAAGTGTTGCATATTCAAACAGAAGACAGAGGGTCGACTTGTCCGCTGCACAGAGTCTCGCCAAGCTGTGCGTTTGTGCATAGCTGCTCGCCCCAAGAGCATGGCTCCTCTCCTAGCGTCAAAGCATGTTCCTAGAGTAGCATAGATGTGCTTAGTGTAGTTAGCAAAGTGGTGGCGCGGCATTAAACGAAGGGCACGCCTGCCGCGTCTGCCACCATCTGTGGTAGGACACGAACATCTTTACGCTGAGCTCGGCGCGAAACATTGAGAAACATTTTTGAGGCCTCGCAGTGCTTTGCGAGCCGGTTCCCGAAGCCTCAGGCCGTGACCAAATGCAGTTGTGCCGGAGACGAACCCCGACATACCGGGTGCCCATCAGATTCGCTGCCTCGCCATGGTGGCGCCTCTTGAGCAAGCTTCCTTAATTTTTTTTACATTGCAGTGACTAATGCCGCAATGTATATTTTTATAAAAGGTACTTGTATGCATCTCTCCAAATTGCTCATTACGCATAACTCACACTGCCTTGCAGGACTCTCTTGTAGGTTCTGCAAGTATGCAGCTCAGTTGAATCCTAGAACTATTAATGTGCAAATGCGCCACACGCTGCCTTTTGTCCCTCTTAAAGGGTAACTCCGGTGGTTTTCTCAGCATGTCCTGATATCGATGTTTTGCAAGGGTGCTGACGGTCTTGTAGCAGCCAGGATGCTTCAGTCTGCTCAGAAACGCACCAATAATTTTTAAGAAAAACGACTGAGAGGCGTGTTCAAATAGAAAGAGAAACGGGCAGACGCTTCGTGCAAAGTGTGCGGTGTCGTCACAGCCTCACCACCATCAAATGTGCAGCTGGTGCCAGAAAAATCACGCTGTGTAGGTCATCCGTCGATCTAGTTACTGATGCCGGATTTCCTGAACTTGACAGCGACGATTTGAGCGCTAAACTATGGGCGCTTTGCTTTTGACGGCCCGCTGGATTGGGTAGGTAGCGTTGAAGGCGATGACGTAAAAAACAGGGTGGCCCGCGTTGGAATCCGCTAAAGATTCTTAAAATTCCGGGAAAAATAACCCCTGGCATGGAATATATTAAGACTACCGAGGCGATTGTATATTAAAAATTTCCATGATATCCGTGGACACTAAAAAATAGCGGGAGTTGTCCTCTGAAACTTCGTTTTTGCTTGTACAAATAGCGCCTGGTGAGCACAACCTTCGAATCTGTGTGTACACATAAACGAGACAACGCAGCACAAAAGATACGCCAAATCCCTACGCCGTGTTCTGTATTATTCCTTCTGAGGTCCCGCGCTTTATTTGCCTATTGCAGTTTACGACCTTGAGAATGCAAACGCAGCAATTACTTTTTAATGACACGACCGCAGTCTTCCTTCTGTTCTGATATCAACTGTATGGGCAACAGCGAGAGGCGTGCGCCGTCGTGGACGCAGTTATGATCCATGTGTAGATAACTGTTTATATATGCGTAAATCGACAAAACTTTCGAACTAAAAGTCGAATATGCGCCTCTCGGCCCACGCATATGGGCCCCAGGCCTTTATATTTTTACAACACGAGCGGAGACGTGGCACAGGCGCGACTGCAGTAACAGTCATGGATTTTATTGCAAAGCACGTGGAGAAGTGCTTTTCAAAAGCACTGGAAGCTGTCAACACGCCTGCATGAACAGATAAATTTCGTAGATCAAGTCGCCGGTCGGAAGTTCCAGCAAAAAGCTAGTCAAGCTGAACAAAAAGCGCGCATCCATACTCGTTTATGCGGCAGGAAATACGTGCAGCTGATTTTCAGTGGCAGGTCAGGTCAACGTCGCACATGATCTAGCAGTTCTATCAAAGCGGTTTTATTCAACATAAAATAACCATAATATTGATGCATGTCATAGTGTTTTCCTCAAAGTCAAAAGAACACATTGAACGGCTTCAAGCGGCGCTATAGTTAATACGGTCTCCTGCATTGCCGTGAAGCCAGGGAAATTCCACTTAAGAGCTACAGTTCCTCTTTCACGGCGTTAGTCATGCGGGCGTACTCCCGGACACCGGAAAAATTGCCGCGGTCGCATAGTTTACAATACCATTAGATGAGAAAGCCGTCAGGAGCTCTCTCGGCCTCTGTACGCTTGCATTGCGATATCTGCAACAAATCCGTGATTTGTTGCAGATATTGCTCGAATTTCATCGCCTTTAAATAGCCTCACGACGCAAGTCGTTTTTCTATGCGGCGATGAAGAGCGTGCTGCATGCGACTTACGAAACCTCCTGTCCATGCCCAGTTTGATGAAACAGCTTCTACAATGCGTCACGTGATGCAAGCAGCGTCAATCTTGGAGGTGTGCTTGTTGAGTGGCAAGATGACGCAGAAAGAGTAATTACTGATGCAAGAAGAATGTTCTAGCGAACAGCAGTCAGCTCAAGGACTGACATAGAATGCCTCGCCAGTGAATGCCTCTTACAAAATTCCGTTCCTTATTGTGAGGCAGGCACTTAAATGTTATCAACGCCGATCACTGACTCAATACGTATGTGCATAGAGAACACAAAAATCTGGTTCAGATTCGGCTTGTTTAACACTTGCTTACAATACAGCTAATCTGAAAACCACACGGATGATCTCATTCAGCATTGTCCGTGGAAGTAAGGATGATGGGGGATGCCATGTTACTGTATGGTCCTCACGATACTGACATGTATGCCGAGACGTTTACCCAACGAACAGGATAAGCTAGGCAGCTCGTCCGTCTCCGAGTGCAACACAATCATTTGTGCCACCAAGGTCACTCCAATGTACATCACGAGCCTGTTACTTGCGAGATTGGTCAAATTGTATAGGTGTGGATACCTACACAAAAATTGGGAATATCACAAATACTGCGGAGACAGTACTTCGGGCCCTATAGTGTGCTTCGACAACTAAGGTACGTCATATACCAGGTATTACAAAACAGCCCCTACTGCAGAGGGCGCCGCCAGCACTGTTCTGACCTTGTGCACGTAATCCGCATGAAGCCCTATGCCAGTGAGTGACTGTCAAAAACTACTTTCACGAAGTGGCCCCAATTGATTAGCATCGGGGAAATACTCGCCTAAGGAGAGGCGAATGACGCATGCGTTCTCTCTAGGCATGCTAGCAGACGACGATGACAATATATGTGTGTATGTTCTCCGGGTAGTGGGTCATGGGGAATTCGAGAAAGAAGACGAAGACGTCTCTCCTGCTCTGGTGGCTTCAACACGCTCGTTTGGTTGTCTAGTTGTACGTGCTACCTCCTGTTCACATTGTACGGCGACACTATATTTGGACAGTACCACTCCAAAGATGGTGACTTCAGAGGCTCTTACACAAAACCTTCTCGAACAGCCCGAGGTCCGAGTGTGTAGCACAGGCAACATCTTGCTTTAAGCTGGAAATTCTTTATCGTACACATGGCAAAGGGTGATCGTCAGGGCTCCTTAGATAATTGCGCAATGTAGTATGTCTCACTGAGAAGACGGTCCATTTGGATGCCTGAAAAGGACCAAATACGTATGATCTTATATGAGCAGATGTACAAAAGAAGCGAGCGTGGCATACAAACGTCGTAATTTTCAAATACGTTCGTGTTTCTCTTGCAGAACATCACCTTAAAAGTGGCTCATAGGATGGTGAAAGGAGCAAAGTACAGCTGCCCACTCGGTCTGTGCAACAAGCGGCACACATGTGTAGCTTCAGGTCTCTTCATCGAATGCACGAGAAATGTAGAAGTACCAAAGCACAATAACTTCTAACTGTTGCAATGGCCAAAAGCCTGAATAAGATTTCCCTTAATAATATTCGAACTGCTTGAAAAGATGAGCCTTGTTCACTTAATATATTTATTGTGCGTAGTTGTTAGTGCGATTTCAGCAAAATCCGTTGCCTGCAACCATTGGCGATGTTTCTTGCGACGTGTGTCATTTACACACTACAAAAACAAAGCAAAGGCACAAGGTACACTAGTTCCATGTAATGCTTATCTACGCATCAAGCGTAAGTGCGCGTCAGATTGAGAGCACTTGCTCTTTTGCCGTACCTGGAGAGGAACGGGCAAGCGTGCACGAAGCAAGTGCAGTGCGCTCTGATCGTAGAGTGGAAGAAAATCTAAGGGATTCGCATTGCTCTCGTATATTAACATCACAATTATTTCTTTCGTACACCCAGCGCACACTGAACATGCGATCCAATACTAGCTGTGCATGAAAACGTAACTCGCTACTCGTGCTAATAATATTCAGAAAGTGGGCGCACATAGAGTAGGGGACCCCACTTGCCAAGTTAGCGCATGAGCTGCAGCCGTGTTTTCGTTTTATAGAGTAAGATGTAACAGACTCCTTAAATTGACAGAATTTTGTGGCGATCCACGGCCATTGTACCAATACCGCTGTCAGCTTCATGGCGAAGAAAAAAGACCAGAATGATCGTGCTGATTTTAATACAGCTCAAGAATTCTCGTGCATATTTGCTTCCAGCTTAATGCGGGCAGCTTGAACTAGTGGTGCAAGGCTGGACTAAGAGCGCAGCTTGCGTTAGACCAAGCTCTTTCCTGCTTCTACAAGGTCAAGTAAGTCACGTGGTTTGTCACGTCACTACTCTTCGTGCTTTTGGAGGACTAGATGTCACGTCATCTTACGTGATATAGGTACTGCGTTTTGGTTTAGACTAGCTTGACGGGCATTTTCCGGTGGATTATTTTCCAGGGTATTACGTCCCGAAAACACGCTATGATTACAAGGGACGCCATAGGTGAGAGCGTCGCAAATTTCGACCTACTGGAGTTCTTTCGTGCACGGACACTATACAGTACGCGGGCTTTTTCGCCTCCATCAAAAAGCAGCGGGATTTGATCCCTCGAGCTTTCGATCAGCAGCTCAGTACCATAACCACTACACTACCGTAGCGGTGCTAATGTCCAGCTTTGACGCCTTTCCACTCCTTGCCCTCGTCACGCGCACGTCATACCTATTCAGGATCGACACCTCTTCCCACGCCTAGCTCTTCCATACTGTACATGCTGAAGTCTAGGTTATGCCTCACCCTCTCCGCTCGTGTCCCTCACTTTTCTTTCGCGCCTCTTTTGTTGTGCTACACTATGCAAGGCTACGCCAAGCCTTACTTTGCCCTCCCTTACTCTCACTTCCCTTTCTCGCCCCCTTCTGTGCTACATGAAAGCTATGCAATGAGAGGCATTCGCATTTATATATTGTGTGCTCACGGCCTGAGCGAAAGAGAAGTGCACGCCCAAATGCCGTGCATTTACTCGAGTTCCCACGTACATTTTTGACATGTTTTATGATGGCGATTACTGTAATTCCTCACCACAGAGATTATGCCATAATAAAGAGCTCTGCTCTTTAACTGCTCGTATGTTACTAGCCAAAGCCGCGATAGATTAGTAGGCGTACCGTGGTAGAGGACTCCGCAGAATTTCGGTTACCCGGAGTAGTTGAACGCGCATTTAAAAGAGATGGCTGATTCACCTTTAGCACTTCCATAGAAACTGCGACCTCCATGGCCTCGATCGAGGGCGTGTTATCTTGCTCCAGGAAGAACAATTACGTTATGAACCTGTTATGAATGCCTGAGTGCTAGAATGTCATGACCATGTATTCCGACTTTCCCGCTGTCCTTCTTTATCTGTCATATTTTTTGTTAGCCATATCCGTCTTTTGGGGACATAAGATCCTATAAATTAATAGAGCGCGGTCTGCTCCTCATTATTCCGTGATATAATATTGCTTTAGTTGTTCTGGCGCTTATTTTTTTCAAGGTATTTCAAGGTTTTGGGTTTCATTCCCGCGGGACTTGTTTCTGCCATTATTCTTTGTAATCTTTCGTTACTTCGCAACATGTCCGATAAATCAAGATGGCTTGTATAGCTGCACGATATCTTTCCGCAGGTCCTTGCATTCTGGAATGCGGCTGAAATTTATACCTGTTTCAAAGATTAGGCGATAATGTAGTATTTTTTACTGCTCCTCGTTGGGAGCATTGCTGGCAGTTTAGCTGTTTCGTGAGCCGCCATTCTTTGACGAATCCCCATAGGGGAGCTGATACACGTATTTCGCCTCCTGAGAACTGCTGTTGAAAAACCTGTTTCTGTCAGAGAAATGAGGAAAATTTCAGTCTGGCATTACTAGGACATGTGTATCGGTTACATCTGGGCCCGCTTCAAAGAAGAAATCGCCCCTAGATTTCCCGTCCATTGGCTACTAATTTCTGCCTTGACGATGTTCCAGCGCCCGAGACTTTATTCATGCGAGGTCACATTCAGAAGGGGTGTCCGTGTTGTTTTTCTCTTGTTCTTCATTTTCTCGGTCCCTTGCCTTTACCCGGCGCTGCAGTTCTTTTATTAGCACATCTGTAAAGAGAAGAAAACGTTTGTGCCGCCTCCGCCCGTGGACCTTCGATATCCAAACAGTCAAAATCCTTCCAAAGACGGCAAAGATGCCCATTTCGCCGTCCACCGCTAATCGCGGACGCTTAGGAATTGGAGGGTGTCGAGAAACCGTTTCTACCCACCACGATAACATTGCGGCTACGCGTTCTCTATCGTGTCTGAAGGCCACTTCGTCGAGTCCCTCATCCGGCGGCGGCATTTCGATGTGGGAGAAAGGCAAAAATATACCCGTTTACTTAGATTTCATTGCACGTTGAGAACCCCAGATGGCCAAAATTACCCCAGAGGCTTGAACTACGGAGCGCCCCTATTAAACACTGCTTGTTTTAGAACGTAGAATCCCTGTCAGGGAACTGTTTCTTAGACCACGTTAGGATTTCGCGCAGCGAATACCCACAACAAACAAGCACAGGTTCGAAATACGCTTGGGAAACTTCCATGTTCACAGAACTTCGGCAACACATAATTCTTTGTAACTTGAAGGCAAATGTGTTCACTGAATGAAAGTTTGATTGCTCGAGTTTGACGTCCAGAAACCTCGACATGATTGAGAGCTGCCATAGTGGAACTCTCGAGAACTTTCGATCACCTGGACTTCTTTGACGTGCCTGGCATACCACAGTATACGGGCCTCGAGATTTCGCCTCCATCAAAACCGGTACCCGCAGCGACGATTCCGTACGTTTGGAAGACCAACCGAGTGCCATAACCAGTAGACTGCCAGGAGAAGCTAAGGCGAAACTGTGATGCAAATTTAGTGATGTATGGAGTGGTGTGTTGGATTTTATCGGATGCATGCATGCAATTTTGTGCAACGCTATGCACAATTTCGCAAAATTACGCATGGAAATACCCGCACCTCCTGGTCTTGAGTATGCTAGCAGTTCACACCCGGCATGTCAGTCACTTCTTCAGGTGGGATTGAGACACATGATCGGTGATGTCTAGTTCCATATGGCCGCGTAATCTCTTCAATCGAAGAGTGTATTTCCTATTCTGCCTAACTGTGGTTGTTAAGTAAAAACCAGTTGCGCCCACAAATTTTGGCACACCTGACGCGCGAAGTGTCCGAAGTAAAGCATAAGTTTTTTTTCGCCTCTTCATAGAGGGCGCTCTTGAGTGGAAAGGAGCGGTTACCGCTGCTGGACGTTAAACCTGGGCCCCTCCCTTCAAGCGCAATTATCTTGACAACTGCACTATACACCCGTGTTTCCAATCTTTGAATATACCCGGAGCTTGTCATCGAGGTGCTGTTTCTACCACTGTGCTTGGGAATTTCGATGAGCAAGATTGAAGGTGCGCCGTGAAATAAAGAATAAATAAGTATTAATAGAATTTTAGGCACACACACTTCGCTTCCTCCATTTCTGGGACATTGGAAGGTCTGCAAAATGTTTTTTTCACTGTTTCTCACAACACAAAGGCCCTTAGTAAAGCTTATTCGCTGGCGCACCCATGAATTTCTTCATTCGATGCAAATATTTGCCTTTGTTATTCTTCTTTTCACATTTATATACATTTTTTATGTGCACTGTGACTAAGTAGTGAATGTAAGCAAGCCGTCGGTATTACTATTTAAGAAGAAAAGCAGCTTGGCATTGCTTTACACAGCAGGCATTGATTTACACAGCAATGCTCTTATATAACATCATCCGCTCTCTAACAAAATAAACCTGCTTACTTTCCTACATGCTGGAGATTAATAAAGCTTATTTCCTTCGCAGGACTCAAATAATGTGCAGAGCCCTACTCTCCGTACGAATGAGTGTGTCGATTTACTTGGTGCTGCTTGTTTTCTTGTTCTCGAAATCCCCCTTCCAACATGGAGTGCTCAGTCCGGAGGGTTTGCAGTTGCCGCCGGTGCCGCATATGCCAAGTGTGCAGTGATACTTGAAACCTTCTGTCATCAAGCTTGCTGCATGGTGGGAAGTAGCCTGAAATGTGAAGAAATCTGTGGATATATTCTAGAAAATACAAGGAAATTTACATTTGAAATTTGTAATTATTAGCTTCGCATTCTCCTTAGTATGTTTTAGCCGTACAAATACACGAACACATGATTAATTCTCAAGGGGCCCTACCACACCAACTGGACGTACCGTTTTGATCGCTTATTGAAGAATTTTTGCACGCCAGGTTTTCGCATCCATAGCGGAAGCGTTACAGATCGTGGCTACAATTTTATTGAAACCAAAACTGTCCTTTGCTTTAATTGCGGCGACACAGAACGGCGGTTTTTGTTGCATGAAATGATGTTTCGTTCGTTTTGTGGGGTTTAACGCCCTAAAACCAGTTCTGTTTGATGTTTTGATGAAATGATGTTAGATTGCGTGGCAATTACTACAGTGGCTATGCGTTGCGACTTCCTTGACACGCCGAGTCGCATGCCACATTCATGCTACGCCAAGCTGTTGGGCAGAAAAACATGCAGAAGGTATGCCCAAAGGTGTCCTTCGATCATGAATGTACGTGCTGGTTAAGGTGGTCTTAAAAGCATATCTTCGAACCGGCGAATCTGGTTTGTGGCCAGCCTTCTACTGAGGTGGCGACCAAACTGGTGCGGGGACATGCTCGTGTCCTTTTCTTTTCTCTTCTTATTGCTTGCACCGAGTGGGAACGAGGTGCCACCATCCTGCAGTGGTGTCCATAACCGGACAAGAGCTGGAGCGGTTCACCGGTACAGTTCCGCAAATGAAAAGACTGGAAGTTTATTTCAGACACCACAGGGAGGAATCTTTATATACTGCGCGACATAGAAAAATGCGTGTTGTATTATTTTATCAAAACAACTGCGTCTGCTGACTGGTTCAAGTGTTTCGTTGTATCCACTAAACTCCGTGAAAAAGATTGCTACCTATTCTTGCGCTTCCTCGTACACCCATCTTAATATTCAATGCTAGCATTACAGTTGTTCCATAAGGGTAGTGAAAAGTGTGGCATGGGTCGTTTAAGTTGAGCGCCGAAGTAAAAAAAACAACAATGAAGTTGAGGGCTCACGCCTAACTGAAGTTCTATTACATGTGAATTCAAAAGGAACCTGCGTGTGCATGCGTAGTACAAAGAGAAATGACGCGCAGAAAAAAGGACATGAAATTTCGCCTGTTTGCCAAGCATTGCGATACTTACGCGTAAGGTGTTTGTCTCCCCGTACCGTGAAAATATTTTCGCGTTCAGTTCATTGGCAATGCAAATGCTTTATCGAGGCGGAACCCAGAACGGCGCTTCGGCTACGTCAACGCGGAAAATTTGCTCCGGGCACTGGTGGCGTTCCCGCGCTGAAGGAGACGACCTTCTAGAAAACGCTTGAGATAATACACCAAAGCGTTTCAGCCATTCACTTCAGTTTCCGCGGGACCGAAAATGGCCCGTTAGGCCACTTCCCAGATCTGGACATTGAGTTGCCCTGAGTAGGTATTCTCATGCTCTTCGTTAACAACATTTCGACCAGGACGGTGCATATCCTAAGACGGCTTTACGGATGAATAATGTAGTTAACGGTATACGCGAGTTGGGCGAGACGGAAAATGTCATCCTATTTCGGCAGTGCTTTTCAAGAGATACGTGTTGGTCAGTGTAGGAGGAGAACAACAGATGTTTCAATCGTTCTGAAATGCGGAGCAAACACCTTTACCTCTTATGTTGCTACTGCATTTTTTGGTAATGCCAAGTAATGACTCGGTCAATATCGCGGTGCTGTTGATAACATCTAGCCGTTTTGTAAATAGGCGCACACTCAGATGCATCTTGGTTGTACGGAAGAATGTGGTCATGTGCTACGCATGGCGGCCATCAAATAAGGGCGAGAAAGCCGTCTTTTTTCTGAATGGCAATTTTGTCAGCGCCAGAATAACTATAAGCTAGGATACACACTCTGCTTTCGTGCCAATTCTGCGAGCCTGTTAAACGTTGGCGAAATACTGGCTGCTCCCTGGTATGGTGTTGCGGGATCAGTGTGGGTGCCAGTGGAGGTGTCGTCGCTACGGCTGTCAGACCCTGACCTGGGTGTTAGCTATTTTCGCTGCTAGGCCCCCATATATTCGAAGTAGCCATCGATGCCAGCTAGTAGCTCATTCACATGGATGTGCGCCGATGGCTCGAAGAATGCTTAGTTAGGGTAATAAGAGGAAGAAGGAGCACCGGTGGGGAGTTCAGCCGATGACGAAAGGAAAAGTTCCTTTGGACTTCCAGCGGTTGTGGTGGTGAATGTTCCGATATGCTAGACTATACCTATCTGCTTCCCTGCAATGGAAGCCATATTCACAATAAGGCCAAGAGTTGCTCACTCACATTGGGAATTACGCTGATCGATTGTTGATAAAGGGGTCCGCAGGTAATGTGCTGCAGTATTTGCACACGCCGCGCTGTATTCTAGTCGCATCGCTGATCTAGCACATCTCTGAAACTGAACC
>CM023490.1:55373301-55439066 GCA_013339685.2 Hyalomma asiaticum | reverse complement strand
CGTGAACGCTGCACCACAAGCGCTCTTCGTTGAGGCTATGATGGGTCTGTCACCACATGCTTCATTCCCTGCAGTGGCGACGACACTGGACGTGGCGACCCGCACGACTCTCTCTCCCTCAACAGAGGAGCCTTGAAAACTCGTACGAGCACACCACCATTGTAACAATAACGCTTCATAAATGGAAACAAGTGTTTTTTACGATAGGTACACTAGTTACCTAAATTCTACTTTTGGGTGAACCAATGGCCATAGATGCATTACTTTCAAGTGTAGGCATAAATGAAAGAAATATTGATGCTCCTTACCTGACCAACGTCCGTATTGAGGAATGCTTTCTTGCAGCTGCTCGCAACTTGCGTGCCTTCTCCTAGAGCTCCTACACCAAGAAAGCCCGCAATAACACTGACTTCCTTGAAGCGGAATACCTGAAGAAATTACTGCCTAATTGACAGATTATAACATATGAATGCGTTCAGGTGGCAGTCTAGCAACCAGAATAATGAGTACAGGTTCTAAAGGAAAGAGCTGCATATACCATAACGATGGTTTTTATGAAGAAATGTCTGCATTCAGCACTCTGAGAGTGGGTATGCAGCGTAGTCGACGGACACGCAGTCCCGATATTTCACAATCCTCAAGTTCGTTTTGGACAACTCACCCTTTCAGCCCTGGATTATTTATTTTCAGTGCAGAATTTATTCAACGTCATTTTTCATGTATCTAAGGGTTAAATACCATCCCTTGGAAATACGAACCTTGCGGGCAATCTATTAAGCGCAGTTAGCACTACGGTGTCAAACTCGTACATCAGGGCTCAAGGGTTGCAAAATGACAGACGCCGGTGCTATATGCCCATAGTGGTATGACGGCCTATTTAAGCCATATCTTTGCTTGGTGCGCGCGTTGAACACTCTGAAGCGTCTCCTTGGTAATTACAGACACAAATGTACTATGGGTCCCAGCCATGGCTTCAGACCTGGGGTGAGGTAAGAGGGTGGGGGCGGTAACCAGTGCTGTTGAGCTCATGCATGCATGTGTGTATGATGTGGCGCGTTTTACATAAATCCGAGTGTGCATGGATGGATGCACGGAAACATCAAAAAGCTTCATCCCTTCCTTCTTGCGCGTTTTTCAAACGGCGGTTGCCCTTGCTCATGTCACCGTATTGCAGTCTATAGGAACACTTCATAATGATTCCCTAGAAAAACTGTGACTGTATAATAAATATTTTTCATCGACTGCATTCGAACCGTACTTATAATGAGAGCCCGCTCTTTCTTCCACGGAGGTGGTGGAACAAAGGCGCGTGGCCTCCTTACCTTATCGCGTTCACCTTTTACATCCAGCATACGTCCCTTACCGACCTTCTGAAGCAGTGCGCTAGAGGCTATATCCACTTATCCGCAGATATTTTCATTTTCATGTTCTTTATGAAACAACACTATTGACATGAAAATAATGCGATTAAACAGACTAAGCCAATAAAAAACAGCGCGCCTCTCGTAACTCTATGGGTTTCATATGCAACCGTTGAGCCCTGATGGTGTCAAAATCGCACATACAGAAGACGAGGCTTTATAAAAAATCGAGCTAATCATAGCAAAACTTCAGGCAGCTCTGTACTAAGGAAGTTATAGCAAGCAATATATAAAAATGGGATTGCGTGTATCCGAATGTTTATTGAGATAGAACAATTCAATGTCAGACCTCACGTGGCGCATCGCGTTCAGAGGTTTCCGGCGGAATTTTTTTCTTCCTTGGTGTACGCATAAAAACATGCAGCAAGTAATCATGTGGATGGCAGTAGGGATTCCTAAATGTCATCTTGCCACTAAAATCGACAGTTGTAGCTCTGTTTTCAAGCCCCTTGATAAACATTTTGTTGTGGTGTCAATTGACACCGCCAGGGCCGAAAGGGCCAAAGTACCAATGCAATATTCGTTAGTTATGTAGTTGGTTTGTCTCTGGTTTGGTTGGTGCGACAATATGCGACCGTGTGGCACCTTCATAGTCAACGTAAAATCAATGCACGATTCATAACGTATAGCGGCTTGATTTGCGCTTTTCCAAATATGAACTTCCAGGAAGCCCATGACGGAGGATAAGAACAACAATTTCTACGTTCATGAAAGGCTTCAGCGAATCCAGCAAACTTATCAATTATTAAGTGTTCTTAAGCTAGGCAAATGCTGTTTCCAGGTGGGTCGTAAGTTCTCTTTTGCCTGTGCCAGGGTTCATGCGCTACTTAAATGTCTAAATGCGCCCGTGTTCTTTACGCCACCTAACGTGGGTCAGTCAGTACTTTGAGAGTTAAAAACGTCTGAAGGTGAACAAAGGCAAGATGGTTGTGCTTTCCTGATGCTTGTTTGCCGTTGCGACGAGAAAGGCTTTCACGGAGACGCTAGGAGGTAGAGGAAAAGAAAACATTTGCCTTTCTGTAGCTAAGGAGTCGTGTTCGAAAATAATCCAGAAATACAATCGCGACGCTTCCCAGCGAATGTAAAGCAGGCGATTTCCTATAGTGCACAAAAGTTCGCGAAGCGTAAGTTCAGAAGTATCGGCATCGAGTTCTCACAGTTTGTTCAGACGACACTGCTGCTTGCCCGTTGTTACCTGGCATAGTCATTGCGCTGTGCAATGAGCGAGGACGCAAAAGGCACAGTTATGAAAGCTGAACACGTTGCCGGCATGCGGCTGCGACACCGTGTGTGGCTAATGCCCGCGGACAGCTCACTGGTCACCTGACAGCGATGACTAGCCACGTTCGGGAGGACGGCGGCACATGTGCGGCCTGCGCGGGAAGCAACACGGAAGGCCTCGAGCAATATCCGGTCTTCGACACCCGCACCCCTACAGAGAAGCCGCTCACAAGCCCTCGGCCTTCGTCCTGGGACTGTCCACCAGATGAGGACTATGCCGGCATGCCGTGGTACCATAGCCCGCCGCGGAAACCACGGGAGGAACTTTCGCTGCCTTGGCGCGCATTGCTTCAGAGCCCCTAAGGCTTTCCTCTGAGCGGTTCTGTTACTTTCATTTGCTGTTCCCGTTCTCATACCATATGCCTTGTGCTAGCGTGACGCATTTTCAGCCCGCTTTTGCTTTGAAGCTACTTGAATGTCTTCGGAGTTCGCATGCCTGGAAATGTCCGTAAACTAGGTGGAATGCCGAGTAGCCGGTAGTGCGCTGAGCGGCCTTGTTGTAGGTGTGAATAACGAATGGCCGAAGAGTACCCAATTTTTGTGATCAGGTTGAACATACACAGCGATCATGTCGGCAAGCCTGCCATTAAACTGCCCAGTCAGGCCTTTGGTCTAGGCACCTTAGTCTGACTTAACCTTGTGGAAGATGGTGTGTAGTACTTGATTTGAAGGGTGCAATAGAAGCGCCTTTCCATGGTCGCTGAGCAGGATCCGAGGAGCTCCATGGTGCATGATTTTAATGCAAAGGAGGAAGTCGGGAACCTATGAATCAGAAGCAGTAATTGATGTTTCACCAAAGCCCGTCAAGTCCCCGAGGGTGGCAACTATGCATCGATTTTCATCGGCAGTAAGAGGAAGGGGCCCGTTAAATTTTACACGGACAACCTCCAATGGCGTGGTGGTGAATGGACTACGCTGTAGTTGGACGGCTGGAAGCCATGCTGCGAGTTCGGGGCGCTGACAGAGAACACTCATATCTTATACAAAAATAAGCACAAACTGTATGGTCCCATAGCCGAAGGCTAGTGCGGGTCCCATTGAAAGTATACATAACTGAAACTGTAATAGTTCTAATTAAAAATAAACAGAAGTAAACAATTCAAATTTGATATTATCATACAAGATGTAATGTTTATCTGCTAACAACAGTCACTTGAATTCGATTGAACAAAGAAAAAGAGGAAAGTTCATAATTTGTAGTAAACATAAATATTTGCTGATTAGTGGCGTACAGAACTGAGGAATGATACTTGTAGTTGCAAGTATCAATAGTTGTTCTCTTATATGGCTTAATAAAGAGAACAAGGGTATTGAAACATCTTTCAAAGAAAACACTAAACACATATAGGGCAATATATATACATAATGAAAAATTACAACCTAAAGTATCAATCAACTCAAGCAGAGAAAATTGCTTCAAAGTAGTATTTTTTCAATGATCTGGAAAATTTCTGGGTATTCTTTATATAACGCGGTATGCCATTCCAAACTCTCACTCCGGTATATTGTAATAGACGTTTGCTATAGGCGTTTTCTGTGGGCGGTATATTGAAGTTGCTAAAAGTTTGGTTCCTCGTTTGACGTCGGGGAATACACAGTAATGAAATTGGGAATGGTTCATTGTTCCTAACGACACCGTTAATACATTTAGCTAATTTTAGTTCCCGCACAAAATCAAATGGTAAGATCATTACCCTAAAAAAAGTGGTTTGCTATGTTCGTAGTAAGGTGAGAAAGTAATCGTACGTATAGCCCGTTTTTGCAGCCGTCGTACTGGCTCAAGATAAGAGTCATACGTCGAACCCCAGGACTCTACGCAGTACAGAAGGTGGCAGTTAACTAAAGCAAAATACAAAGTGCGAAAATTTAGTGTCAAAATATTCACGTGCTTGCAAAAGGACGTAACAACTCGAAGCTAGTTTCGAGCTGACTGCTCTATCTGACTCTGCCAATTTAAACAGCTGTCTAGAACAACACCAAGGTAAGTAAAAGAATCAGTACATTCCAGGGAGCAGTTATTGATGTAGAGTTGTATATCATGTGGAGTAGGATTTGTACGGGAGTGGAATAACATATATTTTGTTTTTTTGGCATTGATGGTAAGCCTGTTAGCTGTAACCAATCGGCCAGCTTAGCTAGTCAGTATTCATTTGTTCTTCTATGTCTGACAGATTTTTGCGGTAATAATTAGGGCAGTGTCATCAGCATACATAAGCATCTCGGCAGTAGTTAGTACTAGAGGCAAGTCATTTATGTATACCTGTTTGAATGGACTGGAGAGAAGAAGTAATGTTATTGATAATTACCATCTGTGGTCGACCTTGAAGGTAACTCTGGAAAAAATTCGACATAGTGTTGCGGAAACCATATCTACGTAATTTGTAAAGTAAGATGTCATGGTCTACTGTGTCGAACGCTTTTCTGAGGTCCAGAAAAACCACTGCGGCGAATTTGTTTTCTTGGAGGGCAGTATTTAAAACTTGGCTTAGTGTGAGCACTGCTGTACTTGTAGAGCGCATTGGCCGGAAGCCATGTTGGTGCGGACATAACACATGATATTTGCTCAAAAAGGAAAGCATACGTTTCGAAATTATTTTTTCGAAGATATTGTTAAGTACACTCAGTACAGAGATCGGGCGGTAGCAAGAAGGATCAGACCTGTCTCCCTCTTTGTAAACAGGGGTGACTTTGGCTATCTTGAGTATTGATGGGTATTGACCGGCATATAATGAGTGGTTGAATAGGTTACATAATACTTCTCCAATTAAATCAATGTTCTCTTTTATAACGCGCGCTGGAATCTCGTCATGACCCGGCGCTTTGCTAATTACTAGTTTACTCACAATAAGCAGAATTTCTTTAATCGCTATGTTGTTTATAACGAAGCTATTTGGTAAGGATGTTGGTTCATACAGCGCTGTTGGTTCAACAGGAACCGGAGTTTCTCCCAGCACTAGTAAAAAGAGCACGCCAATAGGAAAGGCTTCGAATCCTATGTTAGGTTTTTTTTAAATCGGGATGGCCTGCAGTTATGCTATCGTGGTCGTGCGCTTCTGGGGCGTGGGCTCGAAGAGAGCCTGGGAGGGCGGGAACCCAGCTTGACTAAAAGGGTGGTGTATGCATCGATACAAGATAGAATTTTCCAGCTTGAATTGTGCTCTTTGCTGTCGAGGTCGCTATTTAGGGGGGGAGCAGGAGTGTCAGAAAGGTAGTTGATAATACAATGACCATATAAGTCAGCCTCTTAGCGAGAAGTGGCAGACAAAATCTTAGCCTCTGTGAATCGCCGGCTGTAGTAGAGCGGTTCACATAGGCTAAGATTATAACTCAAAAGTAGGAGCAATACGAAATCGATTACAAGAGATTGACGACTACTGTGCTGGCAAGAGGAAAAACTGTGTGTATATTGCCACCTGCATGTAGTGGATCGCGAGCAAGAGAGAATGCAGCCCCGAAAACGAAGAAGAAGATCGCGCGCCCTTCTCCGCTCGACAGCCAGCCTCAACGGGCGTGCTTTGCCAGGGTCAGCCCCCTCACCAACCAATAAAGTCCCAAACGACCTCTGAAGGCTCGTGACAAACTGCTGGAAGTGCTGGGTAGCCCTCACGGATGTCGCAGACCCCTCCAGGGAGCCGCAGTACAAGCCCAGTGCCGGTCAACACTCCCGTGCATCGGCCAGCCGCAGAGTCAGGGGACTGCCTCCGGAAAGCGACGCTACCGTTGCCGCCACTTTCACCAATATGACCAGTGCTGCCGTGTTAACCGCCCCAACAGGTGCGGAAAGCACGACATCCAATCGATATACCCTTGAGAGCCCAACGGTCCCGACGACTTTCCGCGGCACCGTATCGGAGGATGTCGAAGACTGGACGGTGGACTTCGAGCGCGTGGCCGCTTTAAACCAATGGGACGACGCGGGACTACTCAGGCATGTATACTTCTACTTAGAGGACGGAGCGCCTACGTGGTTTACGAACCGGGAGGATCAGCTGACGTCGTGAGGCGAATTTTGCCGACGGATTATTGAAACATACATCAGCCCTGATCGCCACGAACGAGCGGAACGCGCGCTTCAGTCGCGCGTTCAGTTTCCAAATGAGACTGTGACCGCTTATGTCGAAGACATGACGCGCCTATTCAGAAGAGCTGATCCAGGAATGGCGGAGGACAAGAAATTGCGTCACCTGATGCGCGGAGTCAAGGAGCAGCTCTTTGCAGGTCTAGTGAGGTGCCCTCCGAAGACAGTCGCGCAGTTCTTGTCCGAGGCCGTAACAATGGAAAAGATGCTCCTGCATCGAGCCAACATGTATGAGCGGCAGGTGAATAGTGTGTCCACTGCTGACATCTTCTCGGCCATCGGAAGTAACGACTGCCTGCGGGAACTCATCCGCTCTGTGGTGCGCGAAGAGTTGCAGAAGGCCACCATACCATCTCCACCCACGGTAAACTCTCTGACTAACATCATCAAGGACGAGTTACACCAGGTTCTTCACGAGCAAAGTGACACCTTGCGGCATCACAACGCTCAGCAAGCACCAGCCGAGTACCGTCATGCGACCTATGCAGATGCTTTGAACCGTCCTGCATCCCCTCTGCCGCAGTTCACTCGAGCTCCTCCGACAGTGGCACTCCAGCCGGCACAGCCGTTGCCGTACTACAGTACCGTTTTACATGCCGCTCCAGTCGCCTATCGTTCCCAGCAACCGGTGCAGTACATCGACGACGAAGTCCGATGTCTGGCGCACACCCCATCGCCGTCCGCTTTGCTACCACTGCGGTGAACCGGACCATTTGTACCGCCAATGTCCATACCGGCGCCTTGGCCTTCGCGGTTTTTCTGCCTACTCGCCACCACCGTGCTACAGCCCAGCGACCTCGGGACATGGAGGATTACCTCGCTCAGCAACGCATGCCAAGGCCTACTGAGCGGCAGTCGCGCTCGCCGTCATCGAGGCGATTTTCAGCTCCGCCTCAACGATATTCTGCCGCACGGTCGCCCAGTCCCCGCCGGGAAAACTAACTGCAGCGACCTTTGGGGGCGAGGTCGCTAACGATCGCTGCACTGAAGCCCTCCGATCAACGCAGATACACACAGACACCGATTCGACAGCGGCTGCAACTGAACGGGACGACCGACTGTCTCTCGATATACCAGTGTTAGTGGACGGTTACCTAGCTGCTAGTGCACTGGTGGACACATGCACAGACTATTCGATTTTAAGCCGGAAAATGGCAACGCAGTTAAAGAAAGAAATTACGCCCCCGCAGAACTCGCGGATTCGCATGGCTGGTGGCCACGTCTTTGCTCCTCTAGGAACGTGCACGACCAGAGTTGAGATCCAGGGGTCGACGTTCGTAGCGAGCTGCCTTGTCTTGCGTGAATGCTCCCGCGACCTCATCCTAGGAGTCGACTTTCTTCAGGAGTGTGGTGCTATCATTGATCTTCAGGAGGGTTGTGTTACATTCTCAGCAGAGCGAGCAATCGACATGCACGACAACCAACGACGTGCCGACGTACTCCGGGTTTCTGCAGACAGCGTAACACTTCCTCCACGAGCCAGTGTCCTGGTCGACGTCACATGTTGCGGCTTGCGCGATGGCGAAGCAGTGGCCGAAACAAACTGGGAACACCTACTTAAGCAAGGTGTTTGTGTGGCTAGAAGCGTCATAAACCTTCGCGCCGGCCAGTGACGATTTCTCGTCACCAACTTCAGCAATGAGCATCGGCACCTTTTCCGTGCCACTTCGATTGCATTTGCAGCAATGTAGCCGACATTAAGAACTGTTTTACGTCGGAAGCACTGGAGACTGCAGACACGTCTGTGGGCCATATGGACGTAAATCCTGATCTGTCCAACGGCAAGCGGACTGCACTGCGCAAGCTGTTGTTAGAATTCTGGGCCTGCTTCGCCAGTTCATCAAAAGTACGCCAGTCGTCCATCACTCGGCACAGGATCATCACTTACGAGGAGGCACGCCCGATACACCAGTCTCCTTACCGCGTGTCGGCTAAAGAACGTGAAGCCATCCGTATGCAAGTACGAGAGATCCTTGATGACGGCACCATCGAACCTTCCTCCAGCCACTGGTCGTCTCTGGTTGTTCTTGTTAAAAAGAAAGATGGGACACTACGCTTCTGCGTCGACTACCGGAAGCTTAATAGCGTGACGAAGAAGGACGTGTACCCGCTGCCGCGTATCGATGACTCGTTAGATAGGCGACACCATGCCCGCTATTTTTCTTCTCTCGATCTAAAGAGCGGGTACTGGCAAATAGAAGTCCACTATCGAGACCGCGAGAAGACAGCCTTTGTGACGCCGGACGGTATCTACGAAGTTTCGAGCACTTCCTTTTTGCTTGTCTTCGGCACAGGCAACTTTTCAGAGAATGATGGATACTGTCCTCACTGGACTGAAGTGGCAGGCTTGTCTTGTCTACCTAGACGATGTGGTAATCTTTTCCGAAATGCAGCACCTTCACCGCCTGCGGAGTGTGCTAGAAGCCATCCGATCGGCAGACCTCACACTTAAGTCAGAAAAGTGCAACTTTGGTTACGAAGAGCTAAAGTTCCTCGGACATGTAGTGAGCGCCAAAGGGATCCGGCCCGATCCGGACAAGCTTGCCGCCGTAGCCAAATTTCTAGCTCCTGCCGATAAGAAGGCCGTCCGGCGATTCCTTGGTATGTGCGCCTATTATCGCCGGTTTATTCGGGCTTTTCGTATATCGCTGAACCCCTCACTCGTCTTACTAGAGATGACACGCCAATTGTGTGGGATAGCGAACAGGAGGCTTTTGCTGCACTACGACAGCGCATGCAGTCAGCACCCGTGCTTGCGCATTTCGACGACGACGCTGACACAGAGGTGCATACCGACGCCAGTAACATCGGCCTTGATGGAGTCCTTGTCCAGCATCAAGATGGAGTGGAACGTGTTATAGCATACGCCAGCCGCTCACTATCCCGTGACGAGGCGAATTACTCGACTACGGAGAACGAGTGCCTCGCAGTTTCTTGGGCGATTACCAAGTTCCGCCCCTACCTCTATGGTCGTCCATTCAAGGTAGAGACGGACCAGCACGCCCTTTGTTAGCTGACGAGCATGCGCGACCCCTCAGGACGACTGGCCCGGTGGAGCCTGCGGCTGCAGGAATTTGATGTCACTATCGTCTACAAGTCTGGCCGTAAGCATGTAGACGCTGACACACTGTCTCACGCACCCGTTCAGCTTGCCAGTCAGGAAACAGAGGACGATGACGGTTTCCTGGGTGCCATTAGCTTATCAGATTTGAGCACACGGCAGCGAGATGACGCAGAGATTCGCCCGATCATTGACCATTTAGAGGGCCGTGGCACTACCATACCGCGTCATCTTTCACGATCGTTGACGGTATTCTGTCTGCGAGACAGTGTGCTGTACAAAAAGAACGCTCATTCGAACAGCCGTACTTACCTCCTGGTTGTTCCAAAAGACATGAGAGATTACGTCCTCTTCGCTTGCCATGACGAACCCACATCTGGCCAGCTAGGCTTCCCACGAACACTCGCAAGAGTAAACGAAGCGTGTTACTGGTCCGGGCTTTCAGAAAGCGTCAGGCAGTACGTTAAAGGTTGCCGTGAGTGCCAGCGCCGGAAGACTCCATCGGTTAAGCCGGCTGGTTTACTTCAACCGATAGAGGCACCTCATACACCCTTCGACCAAGTCGGCATGGACATCCTCGGACCTTTTCCGCTGTCTTCTGACGGCAACAAATCGGTGATTGTGGCGACAGATTGTTTAACGGGTTATGCTGAGACGCAAGCGATTCCACCAGCCACAGCTCCTGAGGAAGTGCAGTTTTTCATGCGCCACATCGTACTACGTCACGGCGCTCCTTCTAATGTAATAACCGACAGAGGGACAGCATTCACGGCGCAACTTATGGACGAAGTTTTTCAATTAAGCCACACCAGACATCGAAAGACGACCGCGTACCACCCGCAAACGAACGGACTCACCGAGAGACTTAACAAGACTATTACAGACATGATCGCTATGTACTTCGACGTCCAAGACAAAACATGGGACCGGATCTTGCCTTACGTAACTTTCGCTTATAATACTGCTGTGCAGGAGACAACGCGGTTCACCCCATTTCACCTTCTCTACGGCCGCGAAGTTCAAAGGATGCTAGACGCTATGCTGCCGTGTCACGATGCTGACCGGTTCACACCTGACGCCGAAGAATTCGCAGAGCGTGCTGAGGAAGCTCGGCAGCTAGCGCGGCTGCACATCGGTCAACAGCAACCAGCAGACGCTCAACGCTATAACACTCGTCATAGAGAGGTGGTCTACAACCCCGGAGACCAAGTTTGGGTGTGGACCCCAGTTCGCCGCAGTGGGCTGTCCGAAAAGTTATTGAGCCGCTACTTCGGCCCGTAGGAAGTGCTTCGTCGCGTCAGTGACGTGAACTACGAGGTGATTCCGGACCCATGACAGACGCAGGCCAGGACACGACGCCCACCGAGCTTGGATATTGTTCACGTTATGCGCATGAAGTCGTACATTGCGCGCTTGTAACTGTCTAGCATTCGCTCTTCTGTGTGTTTTGTTCTTATCTCCGTTAGCTTGCTTTGCTCTCTGGTTGCCGCGGTTACTTTTCTTCTACACGTTTACCTGCACTTCTTCTCCTCCCCACGTGTTTGTTGAGTAGCATCGAGGCGATGCTGTTTTTTTTTCCGAAGGGGGATAATGCCAACTGCATGTAGTGGATCGCCAGCAAGAGAGGATGCAGCCCCAAAACGACGAAGAAGATCGCGCGCCCTTCTCCGCTCGACAGCCAGCCTCGACGGACGCGCTTTGCAGGGTCAGCCCCTCATCTACCAATAAAGTCCCAAACGACCTCTGAAGGCTCGTGACAATATGGTATTGCAGCTTCCAGAATGTAACAGAGTCCGAAGACGTCTTTTACGAACTATAAAAAAATAATTCAACACACCTAAGTAGTCGGCCAGATAAAACGTAGCACGTAGCAATCACTGATCACTAAGGGCGGGGATTGTACTTGACCTGAACAAAACTAGAATTTGGTTAGGTACTATGAGGAACCGCTCTTTTATTGCGGCTGAGCTCAAGCTGTGACCGCAAAGATGAAGATCGAGCCGAGCGCCTGGTTAAAACTATGTAGATGAGGGCAAATATGCAAGTCATGATGATGTACAGACGTGAAAGCCAGCAGGAAGTTACAAAGCCGTACGTCGACCTCAGAATAATTTCGTAATCTTGATGACCAATCTGTTGTCGACTTTACTCAATACTGTAATGAATGATGGTAAAGAGGCCCTCTCCCACCACAGTGGAAAGACGTCAACGCAGTCTATGACCAAACCTGGGAAATCTCTGCTCACCTCGAACTTCAGGCGCAAATCACTCACCTCATTCGTAATCTTGATGACCAATCTGTTGTCGCCTTTACTGAATACTTTAATGAATGATGGCAAAGAGGCACTCTCCCACCACGGTGAAAAGAGGCCAAGGTAGTCTATAACAAAACCTGGGAGACCTCTGCTCACCTCGAACTTCAGGCCCACATCACTCACCTCATCTGTCGGCAAACTAATGAAGCCTGTACTCCAAACAAGGCTTTGTCAATACTTTTAAGGCATGAACCTCATGCCCACTTGCATGTTCGGTTTCCGTCCTGGGCTTTCCATACAGGAAGTTTTCCTACAGCTCGAACATCATTCTTGATTCTCAAACCCGTGACACCAATCCCATTTTAGCAGTGGACCTCACAAACGCATGTGATAACGTCACCCTCGCAGCTGTCCTGCCGAAACTTACTACCCTAGGAGTCGGTGCAAAGGTATACAACTATATCCGAGACTTCCTCATCCACCGCACTACCCCGCTTACCTTCGGCGATCACAGCCTCCCAGACATCACACTTAGCGCACGAGGTACGCCGCAGGGACCATATTATCCCCTATTCTTTTAAATATTGCGCTTCTTCATCTGTCCCAACAACTAGCTAAAATCCCAGATATTCATTTCCGCACTACACCGACGACATCACTGTCTGGGCAAATCGAGCCAGTGACGCCGACATAGACGACGACCAGCGACCGATAGCAATGGGCAGGTCCACCCAAATGTAACAATAAACATTCATATCCTTATGCGAAGAGACATTTGACTTTCGTGTCACACCGATTCCTCTGAAAGAAGGATGAGCCACATTTTTTTCTTTATCGTATTCAAGCTTGGCAATTTGCCAGCAGCCTGAACGCGGATCGAGGCTGGAAAAGCATTATGCGTGTTGTACCTCATAAAGGGCGCCGTTAATGCGCGCCATAAGGCAAAAGTTCTAATAACGTGGCTTGCCAATATAACCGCCGTTACACCTAAATGAATGGTGAGAGGCAGTATTGGAAGCCCAGTTACCAGGAGTATTAGAAAGCTCTAAACACAAATGACAGTACATTATAAAACCCCGACGCTCGAGGCAACATGAGCCTGAATTTAGTCGCGCGATTGCCCAGTATGAAAAAGGTCGTGCTCGTGAAATCATCGCTCTTGCACTGGCCGTGTGAATACCAGATGTATGTCTGCCATGGACATTTAACTCGCACATACCGGACATAATCGCTACATTTTCAAACGCCGCTTTCACTAATAACACCACTGAAAAGCAGCCTTCTATTAGAGCAGCGCAGAACCTGTGGAAAGCAACACATAAAATCACATAAAATCACGATACATACTGCGGTCAGCACGCCTGAACGATGTAGCTGAAGTGTAAATGCGCGATTGCTAAGGAACAACCGAGGAGGCCGAGGGAAAGATGTTTCTCCATTTTCATTGTTCAAGAGGGTGCGACTTGCTAGAGCATGCCCGAGGGAGGAACGAGGCCCGTTTCTTTGTTTTCGCTCGCTTATATTACAGTGTAGTGTTCATTAATCAGCAGCTGAACCCAGGCTAGCGGTCGACTTCTGTATTTTACCTCCACTGAAATGACCTATGACCTATGTCCTGAGCCATCCCTGCGCGACCATTTACCAAGATAGCTAAACCGCCGCTAAAACGCCGAGACCTCGCCATGCGTGGAGTACTGTAGTAAATGGCTCGTCGCTCGCCATTCAACTGCGTACAGTCGTTTCGTATTGCACGTACTCATTCTCATTAGACTCCGACATAAATTTTATATTATAAATAGGTACAGAGTACCCTTCCCTCTAAGTCCCTATGTGCAACTCAACTAATAAGAAGGAAGAGGCCCAAAAGGCCTCTGCCGAACATCGTGTCCTCTCAAGATTCTACTATAGGCATGCTGACATATGACACTGGTGAGAGTATATATAGGTAAAAAAAAGGCAAATAATGAGCAATAATAGCAACACCTAGCGCGGGAGTCAAGAACCTGTCGCTTGACGACAATGAAATGACTGGAATAGAGTGGTGATTTACAAACTCAGCCGACATGAAGACAACACCGGATTTCATGTTGGAGACGCCTGCTTTCTGAAAGTACACAGCATAATTATTTTTTGAAAATTGGTGCACGATATGCGTTAAGAACCTCAGTATGTTTGTTTATGCCGCAATTATGACGCCCTCCTTTTCTGGGAAGAAATAAATGCAAACAATGGTAATCAATTTTACTTAAAGTTCCCAGACAACTATTGCTTTCTACTTAACATGTAGCCTCTCGCGAGAAGAACCTATACACGCGTCGACACACACTATCCATTCCAGCGCGGAAATTTCAGTATTCATTGCAGTCGTACATTCACTTGCCTGTCAATTACTTTGATACATTTGGAAACAGATACGGCAAAATATATTATACTTGAGCTATATTGAACAAGACACATGTTGTAAGGTACACCAGCAATCAAGTAGATGTACTTGAACGACACCATTGGGAAACAACGATTAACAAATGCCATCCGTAATTAGCCACTGTACCAGCATACCGTAGACGAATTGAGTTTCACAGGTGGCGTCAATATTTGGTGGGGATAATTGAAAACTGCTATTGTAAATTTTTAGCGCTCATCCGTGCTTCTCTCCTTCGTATCTTGTGTTTTTTCTTTTGTATATATAACAATAATTGCTGTTGTTCAACATGTCAAAATGATGTTAGGATTATGGGGCGCGATACACTGCAACACTGTGGAATTTGTTAGCGCTTGGGGTTTCTTTAAGCCTCTCGGAAAACGAACAGGGCACAAACCTGCATCATTTTCCCCTACACTGTAAATGCGGTGCAACATCTAATCCAACCATTGTCACGGGCATTCTCACGTAAACCGGTTGCTAGCCCTCCAACGACCTCTTTAAATCTGCTAATTCTGTTTCAAAAACATTGATGTACTGTTTTTAGTGAGGCCTGTCAACTTACATGAAACAAAAATATATCAGGCCCCTTCAGTGCAATGAAAACTGTCGAAAAAGCGAAGCTTCTCTTTTCACGTTTACCATCAGTAGCGAAGAGTCAGTGTTGGGAAGGGACTCCGAAAAGCATTCCCTATACATATACCGATCTAGATGCGGTGGAACCCTAAACTGCAGATAATGAGATGTGCTGGTCTACGCATGTAACGGGATTTTTTGGATATAGCGCTGCAAAAATATAAAAAAAATATCCGGGAATTTCGATAGAGCACTGCAGATATAATACCAGGGCGGGAACAGCTGGGCAGAAAGCTACTCAGCAATGTAGACAGCGAAATTACGCCCTCTATGCATCAAATAGGGATAGTGAGAAACATCTGTCTTTGATGTAACGGAATATGTGGGAGATATGTGTATAAAAAGAGAGTTCACCGGAATACTAAAATAGATACGTTTTATGTGGCCTGTGCTGGTTCTCCACAAAAACGCTTTCTGAGTGTAACACATGTGCCTGAATATTGTACGCATTAAGCTAAGCAAGTCAAGCATTGTCGCTCGAACCACTAACACCGGCGAATCAACCGCGTATATATTTAATCACAAGATACGCTTTCCTGAGAATGTGGTTCCAGCAATTGTGGTTGAGGCATATGTTATCAAGAGGGTCGTGCTCTAGACATGCTTGCTTAAGCCTCGTCAAAAATACACAGAAATGCATGATGACCTTAAGTACAGAGATTTTTTAGATATGAGCGACGCATCGTCCGCGCCTCCGGGAAGTTCATTGTGTGGAATGAAGTTCTTTTAAATCCAGGTTCAGGAAAATGAATATCGGGCAGGAGCTTTCCTATGGTGGACGAAAATCAAGGGCATTAGATGTTACACTGCGTGTATATGTCGTAAATGTAGTTTAAGCACGTGTACCATGTGTAACGCTTGTTATAGTGTCGAAATCACGCTCTCCAATTTCGCCGCTACATTCCTAATCTTTCATCTTGTACGAGCGTGTATCACATGGAGGCTTGCTATTTAAGCCCGTCCTTCGCCAGTTCATCGATGTGCTCAGGGTCTTGGTGAAGCAAAGCGTCAACACAGGACATCGCCGTCACATTCTAACCGCGAACTTTATCATTTCGCAAGTATTCCACGTGCCGCGCGTGCAACAATAGAAGGCTGGGTGTTCTTTCCCCTCGACATTTAACCGCGCCTCTCACCAGTTTCTTCGCTTTGATAAGGATTTAAAAAAAGAAACATGAAGCTCTTGGAAAGTTGACACAGCCCACATGTGGGAAATGCGAAATGATGAGTCTTCACGCCGATATGTATGTACTTTTCTATGTACTGCTTTCGTTTGAAGACAAATTCAGTGCCGCGGCTGTGCAAGCTCAGTAAACAGCGGAGCTCGGTAACGATGCAAAGATTACTATGTGCATTTTGCAACGTGGGCAGAGGGCAACCAGAAGGGCAGTGGTTCAAAGGAAAGAGCGTCCGCTTTTCTCTTATCCACAATCCGAAACTTTAATTGCGCTTCATGTCGCTCTTGTGTCTATGACAATAATAACCGTTGTCACAATGACTGTCACCTGGCGTTGGACTGATGGCCACCGTGTGAGTAATGGCTAGAGAGAAAACGCCGGTCCGCGGTTTACTTTGGTGCAACTGGACTTCCATTTCTCCCTTTCTATGATCTTCCCAAAATTGCCTCAAAGGAAAGAGTGGTACCTTTTTTTTTTCATGTCCACTTTAGCGCTCCGAGGTTAACGACGAAACACACTGCATACGGAATCACCTCGGCACTAAACTGCTCCTATTTTGAAAAGTTGCAGGGATTTCTCTTTATAACCGGCAAATACGCCAGTGTCTGCAATGATTTACTGTGCGACCTCTGCCAATGTGAGGAAGGTAGTGAAAAAAGTAAAGCGGAATGTGAGACCACTATGTCGAGCTGAAGGGCAATAAGTGGTATCGTTTGCTTTTTCTTATGAAGAACAACAATGGTAGGTGGGCATGATCATGTTAGTTGTGCCACTACTTTATGATGAAAGTTAGTTACGAAATTAGTAAATGAAAGACTATGATATCCTTAGTATTACTCCACAATGTGTTAGATATTTATTTGAAGACAGAGTGTAATGGACTTATACGCAAAGACCGTATAAGTCCATCCGTAAGAACGCACCAAGATACTTTGCTTTACATTCCCCTATGAACGAGGAAATTAGCAGAGGTTGTTGCGATACCGGAGCGACTGACTGTTTTGCTTTTGTTTAGATGCGGCCACATTTCCAGAAGCCTGCCAAGTACCCAGAAAGTGTTGATAAGGTGATCAGCTTCTGAAGGACAACCTTTTTCTTTTACCACGTGCTTGCCGACTGTCTTAAAAATTGACAATTCCAAACATAACTACTGGGAGTGAAAGCCTTCGAACTGCTGGAACTGGCGCTTGTGAGCGTTACGGAATAGTGGAGGTTTAAAGTTCATAAAGTATTAATATCACATCTTTGCTTATTGCGTACAGCCTCAGTACTCGGGTGTCGATGCATTTAAGGATGAATTCTGGTATACTGATTAAGCTGTGAGCTTCACATTCAGTTGCACTTATCACAAAGCCACTGATTTCTTCGCTATGTTGCCGTCACTATAGCTCAGCACAAATTAGTCTTCAAGGCGAAATCGTGCTATGATGTAGCGATTTTCACAACCGTTCTGTGGTTAAGAAGCTAATCGTTCTTATCCACCGGAGAAGTGCCACCCCTGCGATGGAGTCGCCCAGCCTTAAAACTTGCTTTAACATAGCCTGAGATGCCAAAAAGCGGAGCAGACGCGCCAGTGCTTCATTGGCAATGTCTTTTCTTGTACTACCTTTCTTTGTTCATAATGGCGCGGTAATGGTTACATGAGTGCGTGAAGGTAGGGAATAGAGCTTGTGATCAGCAGAGCATTCAGTTTAGGTGTGAACTCGTTGCCGCTTTTCCGAAGTACAGCTGCCGTGCCAAGAAGTTCGTCGACTCTTCTTACTGATGCCGCTACAAAATCTTCAACTGCACGCTGCCACAGTAGCTTGCTGTTGATAGTGACGCCCAGTAATCGAACACTAGCTGCATGGAGAATTAGGTGGCCTCCAATATTCAGTGTCAGGCGCGTTGGTTGCCCCCTCTCTCCCGGGAAAACAATTACGGCAGATTTGTCCGCAATAAGGAAAGGCCAAGCGACAATAAATGACATTCGTTGATGGAAACTACACCCGGAGCGAATCCCTTGAAGCGTTGACATTGGTAGCCGGAAATCCAAATACACGTGTCATGAGCATGGTGGACATTTTAACAGCCTCCAACAACCTACTTTGAGTGCATCAGGAAGGCTGGCCATGACGACGTTAAACAGCATAGGAGATAGAGCACTTACTTGTGGGACACCGAGGGAAATACGTCGCTCGCCGCTTACGATATCGCCGAGCTTAACTCGAACAGACCGTCCGCGGGGACATGCATGACCAAATCCAAGAAAATTTTAGAGAGGCTCATGGCTTGATGATTGATTTATGGGGTTTAATGTCCCAAAACAAGCTGTGATTATGAGAGCCACCGTAGTGGAGTTCTTCGGAAATTTGGACCATTGGGGTGCTTTAACGTGCACTGTCATCGCAGAGCACATGGGCCTCAACATTTCGCCTACATCAAAAGGCAGCCGCCGTGGCTCGGATTCGATCCCGCGACCTCCAGATCAGCAGCCTCCAACAACCTACTTTGAGTGTCATTAGGCCACTGTGCGGGGCGACGCCCATGGCTTCGATGACGTTGACATGTGTCATAAGCACAAAGTCGTACACTTTCTCAACGTCCATAAAGACAACGAGCTTTGAAAAGTCATGGCATTGTTGTGCGCAATCTTACGTAGTGTCGCTCCCATTTTCATGCGACGCTGAACATCTTCGCCATTTTGGTGTGAAATGTTTAAAATGGAGTCGCCTCGATCTTCTATGGTCTTCTATGGAAGTCACCTACAGCGCCAATGTGGGCCTGAACTGCCGGTATAATGCAGAGATTCTAGCTGTCGGCCGCTTAAGCGTAGCCTATCAGAATTCTCTAGAAGTTTACGCAAACGGATCGGTATGTGCACAAAGAGATTGGTTGGCAGCGGCATATTGCATACGATCGCTTGATGTGTCGTGGTCTGGCCGTCTTGACCGCGCAGTTTCGTGAAGTACCCTACGAAGCGCTCCAATTACAGCAGCGCTGCGAAAGCTACGGGTCTGGTGTACAGAAAACCTGTTCTTGCTAACAGACACAACGTCTGCCTCACAACTATTGGGTCGTGGACTAACTAGAGAGAAATTTACGGGACAGTGCCTGGCACTGCTCAAGGATTGAGTGAGCAAGGAGTTCGACGTAAAATTCACTGGGTTTCACCCTACGTAGGGATTAAAAGAAACGAGAGTGCTGGCGCTTTTTTACGTGGTACGCCGATTTCCGTCAAAAAAGTAAGGGCTCCAGAATTTCATCAGAACCTTAAGGATGTCATCCACACGCACATTAGGGAAGTATTCAAAACTTTACATCAAACCAGTGCGATCGGGAGTTTCGCTCGTGCAGAAGCTACATTGCTCCATCAGTTTGGGACTCGTTCCGCATACAGCAAGGCGTGGCAATACAAAACTGGACGATATGCTTCTCCCTTCTGTGCTTTCTGTGGGGCTATGCTCCACGTTGAACATTTCCTCTGTTATGTCCACAGTTTGACGACGAAAGAGGTGCAATGATCAGCAACCTGAAAAGGGTGGCCTTTCGCAGAGGATTGTTGAGTATATCCTTTTTTCCTGAAGGGCCCGCGACATTAAGGGAGTGGGTTCAAAAATGGCCTATAGACTTCTTTAGAGACACTGTGTTGATGGATACGTGTCGAAATATGCCTGATGAACACGTACTGGGCTCGGACAGAAGCACTGCCGGCTTTGTACGCCAGACTAAAACCGCCTGATGCAATACCACCACCACCGCGAAGCTAAAAGTTCCATTCCACAAAACACAAAATGCCTATCTTACTGCCGGGTAGCTTACCGCCTGCCTAGGTGTTGTTTTGCGCTGGTTGATATTGAGGGATCGAACACGGCAGCCACATTACAACGGCGGCGAAATAATGAACAAAGAAAAGAAGCCAGAGGTTGTTAGGTTTATGTGAGAGATCCTGATGTGGCCGAAATAACTACGGAGCACTCATATACGACGCATGCATCAAAATCCCAGACGGTATTTTTTTTAATAAAGCTTCTTCAAATACACAGCCTGCATTATAAAGCTACATAGACAAACCAATGCACATGCGGAGGAAACCTACAGAATCAGTAGCTGGAAAGTGTTTTCTGCAGAAAACGGGTAGGTAGGCCAAAATTAATGTATGTATAAAGCTTCCTGCCATTTTGGCGACGCTGCTGGTTAACATCCCTGCCTTCCCTTCCTTATTTCTCTCTCTCTCTGCTGCCTTGAAATGACCTACGTGAGAATAGTTTACTAGTGTACATCTTGCATTACTGTATCTGATTTTTATCCCGAAGTATTTAGAGCATAGAGGAAGACCACATGTGCCTCGCATTTTTAATATATACATTTTTATAGAGCTGCGAACATTGATATCCCAGCGGGATGAGCGAGAACACGCCACGAACGGCGAGGAACTCCCTCCTTCTATTCCGCCATATAAGTAAAACTGCAGGAAATACAATAACAAAAACTACGCACAATTTCATGGATTATCTTCTCATTAAACCCAAAATATTTTATACTGAGAAATATTTTTATGAAATATTTTCAAACTTGAATTTGTGTCACTGATGCACAGCGGCGCTCGAAACGATGCTGGAAGAGCTGTTAAAAGGGTTCGGAATGCGCATGGGAAGCAACACTGGATGCCTTTATGTGTTCGCTGAACTGTGGCATTGCTGTCTTCCTATGTAGCCTAAGCACAACCATTTCTTATATTCCCGCAATTACTTCAGTTTCGCTGCCTTGTGTGTGACTTCATGGCGTAGGTTATTTAATCTCAAGACACGCCAGCAATTCCCGTTTCGCCGACGTGTATCTAATGAGGAGGAGTTCTTCAGGCATAGGATGCGGGGTATCACAGAGACTGATGGTGAAATTCATAAGTTTACCGATGTGGGTTTGTTGGTATGTTATTTCAAGTTTGTAAGATCCCGACAAGGAGCGAGGTCACAAAGGGAGAGCACAAATGACTGCGCGTACCCCTATGTGTCATCCGCTTTCTCCTCTCTGTGTCCTCGCTCTTAGCCGCACTCTTGCCAAACTTAAAATGTTGGTGAAAATATCATAAAATTTCACTCCCATCTGCGTTGAATGCTCGTTACATGAGACGTGGTTTAGAGGGACGCGCTCAGATATTCATTGCAAAATACAAAAAGTAAACTAGCCTGCACCATGCATTTGGCGCTCGATATGCTGCATTCGAGCTCTGTTAGACATGTTTTGTTTGCCGTGGTTCCTGTCGGAGTAAGGGATTTCAGTATGCATAGAAACACCAGGTTCCTTATTGTGCGACGCTAGTGTTTGCGTAGTAACGGTGAGACGACGTCGTGTTATCCTGAGTCTTCGTCCTTGCGAATGTTATGCAACAGACCTGTGTTACAGGTTACACCCTCTGTGCCAAGCGCTTACCGAACAAAGTGCAATATTTATCCACTGCATGATAGCACTTGGGTTGAAAGCGCTGTCATAAAGCACTAGATAATGATCTTGCATCCTTGAAGGTGAGCGCATGTTCGCTATCCGTCGGAGGGAGCTGAGTAGCAACCGTTAACGCTGAGGCCGTTATCACTTGAACAGTATACATCACCTATCTATTCTTAAGTTTCTTTCATACTCTGCAAAATACAAGCTCTCATGCAGAAGCTCAGTACCAAGCAAATACAGTACAACAGCCCTGTAGGTGTATTTGCTTAAGTCATTGTTATAATGTCGAATCAATTCGACTAAGAGAGAAACAAAGGCAGGAACAAGAAGGTAAGGTCTGTCATGATACAAAGATTTTAGATAGTCACTGCAACAATTTTCCAAGTAATTCTGGATTATTAGTACTTTTATTTTATTTTTTTTTTTGTTTACTAAACACATTCGCCCTTCCGCAGGGAACATTGCTTTTCCGCCGGAGTCACTATGGGAATATGACGCCGCCCCATGGCATCCGCAGTATTTCCGTTTGAAATTTATTTGTAGCCTTCCACAATTCGCTCCGTTAAGATGGCACTAAAATGAAACGGTGAAGTGATTAAGAATAAACAATATTTCCGGATCTGCTCAGCTGGCATCACCGAGCAGCGTCGTTCAATTTCCTTCATTGTGTCATATGACGAATGAGACTACTGACTACCACCCGTGGTAGATTTTATATTGACGTCGGCCGTCATCCACTGCGTTTCGGTGCACATCACGTCATCTCATCACCTGAAAAGCTGAGAGAACCCTCTCGATTCAACCAGAACCTTCCTCGCTTAGGATGCGCTTACCTGACCACGTATTGCGTTTCGATCTCTGAGCATTTGCTGTGAAGGAAGATTTTTTTCTAGGATAGAGAAATATACATTAGACATTCATACTTGTGCATGTAAGGATTAAGGTATTGGTGTCCGTGTGAAAACTAAGCAGCTCATATTCGGGGCAGTGAGCTATGAAAATCTTGAAAACAACGCGATTCTCCCTCAGCGTGCAACTAAATGTCTTTACGGGGACATTAGCTTTGCAAGCAATACTGTGGGCTGTAAGCCTAGCATACAAGTATCATCGCGAGGTACCATCCTTAGTGTAGTGAACGCCTCGACGCGTGTTCACTCACGACGCGTATTTTAGTTCGAGACAAAATAACTCTACAAATTCTAAGGCTATAGCACATCCATAAGAATGCTCTGGTTGCTTTTCTTAGTCGTTCGCTTTCTTTGCGAGGAACACAGACGTGCAGAAGCTCCGGCAGGGCTTCTAACCTTTGCTTCCTTTAGGCTTCAATAAATACAACAGTTTCGCACCACACAGAGATGTGTCCATAAGATGCTCAACATCTGCGCTAGCAGAATCTGCATAGAAATTTTTGCCTCCGTCACACGACTCGACTACGCGCTTTGTGGCTAGTTTTTTTCTGCAATATATTGTGCTGTATTAGTGTAGATTTAAGCATCGTCCCTAGTATTTCCATCTCAGTCGTTTTCCTCTTTTCTTGTAGTTTGGTTTAAAATAGCCAGAAAGGAACCGCCGGGTATGCGTTGCTGGCGCAACACGTTGGCTTCATGACTGCATGTTTCTTTTAGACATGATATATGGCATCAGAAGTGAGATATAAGCCTACGCGCACAGTCGTAGGCCAGATAATAGGTATGCTTTCAGAAGTGGTCTCAATTCCGGCCTCAATTTCCGGTGTAAGTAATTAAGACCAGACACTGATTCGAACGAGTGAGCCCCTTCTCACGCAGCGCAAGCCGGACAGGACATGGCACTGTATGGGAATTGACCTTTTACATATTGGGGGATCTTGTTATGCTGTAGTATGCTCACTCTAATTTTGCTGACGTGGAGAAGCAGATGGGCGCACAGTAAAAGAATCTATAGGAAAATATCGGCATTTTTTTTACCTTACGGCATCCCGGCAGAAGTATGCACCCAGAACAGGCACCAATCAAACCAAGTCCGGAATCGTCTCGTTTAAATGGACTGCCAATGAATGAGGCACACGGTGTTAGGCGCATACTCAATGGGACTAATGACTGCAGCGCTGCTTTTCGCTCAATGTTTTAGCCTAGCGCCGTTTCCTTCTGGATGATGGCGGCTTTCCAAGCGAACAACTGCAAGTCCGGCGCCTTCACACTACTCTTCCCATTTACAACGACGATCTCGGAGTCGCAGTAGCAATACACATCCAGACTTCAATGGCGACGGTACGGCCGCCGCTTAAAGAGGGAACTTCGTTTCACATTTAAAATGAAGGTTGTTCACGCAATAGCAACAATGAGCAGGAAATCAGCTCCATTCGTGCATTCTGAAGGCCAAGGACCAGCGCAGGATGAGGCAAGGCATTCAACGCCTTCCGCACACACAAGGAAACAAGGAAGGAAGGAACGATAGGATGTTCTGAGCCATAAAGAGAGAGAGAGAGAGAAAACACAGAACAGCCACACGAACCAAGACACAGCGCGAGGGATCCCACAACTCTAATATGTGTTCGATGCTATGGAGGTGTAAACTCGTCCGGTATACAAAAGTCAACCTCGCAACGTACGTAACGGTGTCCTTTGCGATGTGATAGAAATTTTCGCAAGGTTTTATGTATTTCTCTATTAAGGAAGAAAAGATCCAACTTAGTTTCTCAGTATCACTGTAAACGTCACACATAGATTTTCCTTTTCTTACTCCCCTTAAGGTTTTCTCCTATAGCTTTCTCTAAATTGCTCGAAACAAACTTCTTATCTTCGTTGGCGCTGCTCCTTTCCGCCATGACTGCCTGTTTCTTACAGACACAATACGCTACTAGACACAATAGACTACTACTGCTGCAATGTTTCACTTAAATATGACGCTCCGTACTCTGTGGAATGCACGTATTCAAGTATGCCGCCAGTGAAACATCGCGTTTCTTCCACACATCCTGTCGTGGCAGCGAATACTGCGGCTCATACCCCTAGTGTTCGACCGAAGGTCTGCATGTATGTACTTTGAAGCCTATGAAAATCACGGGCAGGGCAAGAGCACTTTTAATTCTTTATTATCACTGTCATTGCTGATTCAGTTCGCTTCATCGCCACAATTTCGTGAAAATGTTGTGATGTCAAGGTACCTGGGACTCCATTGACAGCAAGCGGATGATCGAGAAAGAAACAACCTGTAATCATTGTTACAATACAATGGACTACCTCATTATTCTTCTGTTACCTGTGCCACATATCTTCATAAAACGATCTAACCAGGCACACAAGTACCACCCGTTCACTACTAGGAGCGAAAAAGAGAAAAAAAAATATTGGGACCTCCTTTCCAAAGCACGCCACTAACCATATTTTAGGAAGGAGAAAACTCCCTTCGCTTAAAGTGACATGTTTTAGCAAGGCACGCCACCGACAACTTCAATAAACCGGCGTCAGATCGAACGAATCATATCTTCATCACTAACATAACGTTCGTGGTATGTTCCTTATGCAGCCGTTTGGAAACGACAAAAGTGCGTTGCGCGCACAAGCAACGAGGCCGTGTCGGGCAGAATTAAGGGCGGCAATTCGAGAGCTGAGAGCGACGCCAGCTTACTCTTTAGAGAAGAGAAGCACAATAGAGCCACATATCTGTGTTAGGAGAATGAAGCCAGAAATGAATCATAGGGCTATGTTAGTAAATTCACTCATGTTTTCCTGGAATTTTATAAATGCGGATCGTCTATTACCGCGCTTCAGCAACTTTCACCGCATCTGTCGATCTAGCTACATAGCAGCGTACGACTCGGTGCTCTCCAGGTCGCCTAGTCCACTCTGTATGGTCCAACAATGGGACGGCAGGTGTTGATGCTGAGAGAAAAATCCAGAATCCACACCTCCTTACCTTCATTTCATATGCAGATACGGAGCGCATGCGGCTTATACGGGCTTCCAAAGGACCACCGGTGCGGTGTTCCCCTGAAGCCAATTCGGGTGTTCCCGTCATCGCCACTTCGTGCCCTGTCGAGTTTCTTACACAGAACCATTGCTCCGCTTGTTGGGAAGCCGTCGACTCACGTACAGAACAGCAGCCCTTCTTTCGAGCGCGTTTTCTCATTAAACACCAGCGCTGATGTATTCGTCGTGTGATTCAATGTAGTCACTTTTTTAACGATCGCACCTTTAGATCCAGCGGTTGCTAGAGCACGCACTGTGCTAGAAGGTTACGCGAACCTCGATGCCAAAAGAGCCCTGAACGTTGAGTTTTGCCGCCGTTTGGATTTTTTATCAAAAGCACGCACTACATCAAGGTTTCTTCCAGATCTCCAAGCGTGTAACAAAAATAACAAGAAAGAATACCCCTCCCGTGTGTATGCGACCTGCGAAGCGGCTATGGAACCACGTAAACAAAAGAAAATGACAGCGCCATTCTGTGTCAGTTTGAGCCAGGGAAGTAACATGTCGAAGAAACATCGTACAATTATCCAGGGTTCCAAAAGGGGTCCTGTGCTACACAGACCATATCACCATATTTGGCAGGAAGGCGGCAGGACACATGAGCAACCTGAAGCAAGTTCTGCAGCACATTTATGAAGCTCGAGTCAAACTGTACATGTGCGTCTTTATTGCATCGGGGCTATTATTTATTGGATGTCATGGCAGCGTAGAACCCACAACGCTCATTCAATCAAAAATTAGAGCAACTGCGCACGCTACCACTCCCACAGATTCAGGCATGTCGCATTCACTCTTTCGTATTGATGATAATTACCCTAAATTTAGTCCCCACCTTGGCGAAGTTGTAGGACCTATGTGTATGCTACCTCATAAGGACGTTCATGTTGGACGGGGTTTCGCTGCTGAGCAGAGCTTCCAAGCAGGAGCTATAAACCTGCTCTATTTTGAGAACCGTGCTATACAAAAGCATTTTTATTACATTCAGTGTAAAGAATCTTCTATTCTTAGGTTTTCTGGGGAAGATCACGTATAACCCGTTGAAAATGACATCGTCTGCCATATTTATGGGCACCTGAATATGTGGTGATTAGCAGCGGAACATGCTAACTAGCACTCACCAGAGACCAGGACGATTCGCCGACGTAGAACTGAATCTTGCTACTTTCTGTGCTGCCTTTCTTGCTTGTCTTCAAATATTGTTTTTAATCACTAACCTCTCTTATGTCAGTGGCTCTGAGGGTATTAATAATATAAATTAAATTAAATCCAAATATGCGCACTCTTTCCCTTTTGAAGCAGAAGGTGATGTCCGCAAATATTCATTTCTACAATACTGTGGATCTATATTTCAAGCGGGGTGGTCAGTACAAATGCTAAGGGAAAATAAACAGCAACGAAAAAGAACAATAATGCAGACTCCCAAAGGTCGCAGTTACTCTGTGAAGACGGAGAGCAGCGCTTAGAGGCTTTCGAAGAATCTTTCCAAGGTTGTGCGCGATGAAACATTTTACACCCGAGTTGGGCACGAAAGCCGGCCCTATGTGGCGCCCGAGCCCGGCCTTGGGCCGCGCATGCATCTATTCCGGTTACCGTCGGCCGTGCCACTAATATGCATTCGTTTTCAGTTCCTCACTTTCACGAAACTCTAGAAAAACGCACTTGACACTTGATTCAACAATGACAACCGAAAATCCCAGTATTGCGACAAACCGGCTTACAGCCACGTCGAAAGTCGGCATATCCTGTAAAGAAGCATTCTACGGAACCACAAGTCTCTGTGGATGAAGGTAGCATTGAACACAAAATATAGTTTTCGTTGCAAAAATCCTTGCACACTAAGTAGGATTAAGTAAGCGTATCCTTTATTGACTGGTGTAGCAGCAGTTTGGCCATTCCTGTGGAATAGAGGTATTTTCGGTACCTGGCGGCGGAGGACATCTGTAAGAAATACAGAGGTATAGATTGCTACATGGATTTTATACTACGCCGTAGGTACATATTTACAGCAATTTATACTGAATAATCTTGATTTATCCTTATTTACCTGCTGAAATGAACGTCACTGCATCAAGTCATTTATTTTCATGGACATAACATAGTGCACGCACACGCATTAGCCTATATTTCGTCTATTTCAGTGAGGAAATGTCAATAAACGACAAGGTCAATGCTAAAATCGATCCCCAGGCATGGGCACGTTTCGCGATCACTAAGAGCTAATTCATGAAGAGGAAACACAACGAAAATTTACAATCGCACCACAAGAATAAGACATCGCCTTTAAGGTCTTGCGTTAAAGTGTGTCAGCCCTAACACGCGAACATTAGGTAGCGTAACATCATGGAGAAATGGCATTTATAGAAGCGCGTCGGGTGGCCAATTGCGCAAACCCTTAAGACGGCATTGACAGCACATATGGCGCTCGATTAACAAGCAGTATATCATTACTGATAATGCAATTAGGAAGAAAGACTCCGTAATTCCAACTATAGCAGCCGATATACCGCGTTTGTCCTATCATTGTAAAGTTCTTGAACTTTAAAGATAAAACCAACATCCTCTCAGATGCCTTCAAGCTTAAACACCTAGAGCTGCGTGTATGGATCGAGGAAGATTTTTCGCCCAGGGTGCAGCAAATCTGAAAGAAACTCAGTGATTTCGCACGAAAAATTAAGAAACCACAAGACAGGTATAAACTGCTATTCCATAAGCTTGTTCTAAACAAAGCCATGTACTTCGTTGATTCATCGAGCAATCAGGTCCGTGCTCTACCAAAGTCTGATAGCCGTGATACAACGCACTGACTTAGACAACAAAGCTCGGGTAGACCTTTATCAATCTTAGTATCCAACTTCAGGAGTCTATTCCATAAACAGGACCATGTATGTGCTTTCCTCGAGACGTGTTCTGCTGATATCGTTCTGGGAATCAGAAACATGGTTGTCTGGTGATGTGTCAGATAGTGAGCTGTCTATGTCTAAAAACTTCACAATATTTAGGAAAGATAGATCGGCCTAACGTGGTGGTGGAGTGTTAATCGCTACAAGGAAAAATATGGACGCACGTGTCATCGTAACTGACACGTGCCTTGAAATTGTGTGGGTTGCACTCCGCCCCTCTGCAGCTGTAACTTGTGCTATCGGAGTCTGCTACCGTGCGCCAGATTCAACAGACGATTTCCCAGAGTGCCTAAACGAGTCCCTTAATACAATACAGAACCAATTCCCACTGTCACCAATTGTATTGGTTGGCGATTTTAATTATCCCAATATTGACTGGCGGGCATGCGTGGCTCTCGGTGGCACAAGAAAACGTGAGTGTCAGGATTTCCTTGATGTACTTTCTTTGTTTAGCTTAAGTCAAATGGTTTATGTGACCACGCGCGGCGAATCGATTTTAGATCTCGTGCTCACTACTGATCCAAGCAGCACGTGTGTTAATGTGTTAGAAGGCGTCAGCGATCACAAAATCTTGCACTCTGAATTTGAAACATTCAGAGAAAAAACACGTGATGAAAAGGAAACTGTCTTCGACTACGGACGAGCAAATATTGACGCGATGTCGAGCCAACTCTCTTCCTTTTCTATTGATTTTTTAAATACTATTGGTGACCATGATGCAAACAAAAACTCGACACTTATCCGGGACAAACTTATCTCACTAAGAGGAAAATACATTCCCAAAGTCACCATAGCCGCATCAACACAAAGCACATGGTTTACGACTCACGTAAAACGCTGCATTAACAAAAAGAAACGATTGTACTCGCGAGCGAAATTGACAGCATCTGAGGACGACTGGAACCGTTACCGTGAACACGCGCAGATATGTAGAACGGAAATCGAAACAGCAAAAGACAAATTTTATAACTATGATATCTCAAACATGTTAAAATGGAATATTAAAAAATTTTGGAAAGTTGTGAGTCCAAGTTACGACTCCCGGGCCCTAATATCAATAGCGAAAGACGGAAAACTCCTTCTACGTCAGACGCCGCGACGGAATTTGTTAATTTCTTTAGCTCTGTGTTTACCGATGAAAGTCCAATGCCACCTAACCTACCTGCTATTTCTTTAACTTCCCACATGCAAGATGTTCTTATCACTCCGCGAGGCATCGCAGCAGCCATTGATCGCCTTTCTGCAAATTCTGCACCAGGCCCTGACGAGATATGCCTGAAAATGCTTAAGATAGTAAAGCTAGAATTATGTCCTATGTTAAGTGCCGTTTTCGAACAGTCCCTCGATACAGGCTGTGTACCCGACGACTGGAAGCGCTAGCCCGCGTAATACCTATATTTAAATCCGGAGACCGTTTTAGCCCAACTAACTACAGGCCAATCTCTATCTAGTATCGGCAGCAAACTGCTTGAGCACATCATTTCATCGGCAGTCATGAATTACTTAGCGGAAAACAATTTCTTTTCTGCCAACCAACATTGCTTCCTGCGCGGTCGATCTTGCGAGACACAATTATTGTTAATTACAGACATTCATATTGCTTTGCATGACCGATGCCAAGGCGATGCCGTTTTTGTAGATTTTAAAAAAGCGTTCGATAAAGTCCCTCACGCCAGACTAATGAAAAAACTTACCATCCTTAACTTAAACACTCACGTTGTTAATTGGATATCGGAATTCCTAACTAACCCGTACCAATCCATTGTAGTCAACGACAAACACTCCCCGTTAGCGCACGTCAAATCGGGAGTGCCTCAGGGATCTGTGCCGGGGCCGATTCTATTTCTAATTTACATTAATGATATAGCTACTTCCATGACTTCCACGGTAAGGTTATTCGCCGACGGCTGCGTGATATATAGAAAGGTGACTAACAGTGAAGATGCTAATAATTTGCAGAATGATCTTATTATATTAGGTAAATGGTGCCAGGACTGGCAGATGGAAGTCAACGTGAGCAAAACAAAGGTCGTTTCATTTACTACAAAACAAACACCAATAACTAATCACTACACATTCAATAAGAAACAAGTTGAAAATGTATCCAATTTTAAGTATTTGGGAGTTCACTTAACGTGTGACTTATCGTGGAACCTACACATTGACACTGTCACTAGCAACGCTTATAAGACGCTCGGATTCATCACACGTAGCTTACATTTCACCAATTCTGATACTAAACTTTTAGCTTACAACACACTAGTCCGCTGTAAGCTTGACTATGCTTCCCAAATATGGAACCCTCATCAGGCTTACCTCATAAATAAAATAGAGTCTCTTCAAAACAAAAGTGCCCGGTTCATAACAAAGATATACTCTCGAATTTCTAGCATAAATGAAATTAAAAAGTCTTAAAGTTGCCGTCTCTGCAGTCATTATGCTCTCGAGACGTGTTCTGCTGATATCGTTCTGGGAACAGAAACATGGTTGTCTGGTGATGTGTCAGATAGTGAGCTGTCTGTGTCTAAAAACTTCACAATATTTAGGAAAGATAGATCGGTGGTGGTGGAGTGTTAATCGCTACAAGGAAAAATATGGACGCACGTGTCATCGTAACTGACACGTGCCTTGAAATTGTGTGGGTTGCACTCCGCCCCTCTGCAGCTGTAACTTGTGCTATCTAAGTCTGCTACCGTGCGCCAGATTCAACAGACGATTTCCCAGAGTGCCTAAACGAGTCCCTTAATACAATACCGAACCAATTCCCACTGTACCAATTGTATTGGCTGGTGATTTTAATTATCCTAATATTGACTGGCGGGCATGCGTGGCTCTCGGTGGCACAAGAAAACGTGAGTGTCAGGATTTCCTTGATGCACTTTCTTTGTTTAGCTTAAGACAAATGGTTTATGTGCCCACGCGCAGCGAATCGATTTTAGATCTCGTGCTCACTACTGATCCAAGCAGCACGTGTGTTAATGTGTTAAAAGGCATCAGCGATCACAAAATCATGCACTGTGAATTTGAAACATTCAGAGAAAAAACACGTGATAAAAAGAAAACTATCTTCGACTACGGACGAGCAAATATTGACGCGATCTCAAGCCAACTCTCTTCCTTTTCTAATGATTTTTTAAATACTATTGGTGACGGTGATGCAAACAAAAACTGGACACTTATCCGGGACAAACTTATCTCACTAAGAGGAAAAGACATTCCCAAAGTCACCATAGCCGCATCAACACAAAGCACATGGTTTACGACTCACGTAAAACGCTGCATTAACCAAAAGAAACGATTGTACTCGCGAGCGAAATTGGCAGCATCTGAGGACGACTGGAAGCGTCACCGTGAACACGCGCAGATATGTAGAACAGAAATCGAAACAGCAAAAGACAAATTTTATAACTATGATATCTCAAACATGTTAAAAAGCAATAGTAAAAAATTTTGGAAAGTCGTGAGTCCAAGTTACGACTCCCAGGCCCTAATATCAATAGCGAAAGACGGAAAACTCTTTTCAACGTCAGACGCCGCGTCGGAATTCGCTAATTTCTTTAGCTCTGTGATTACGGATGAAAGTCCAATGCCACCTAACCTACCTGCTATTTCTTTAACTTCCCACATGCAAGATGTTCTTATCACTCCGCCAGGCATCGCAGCAGCCCTTGATCGCCTTTCTGCAAATTCTGCACCAGGCCCTGACGAGATATGCCCGAAAATGCTTAAGATAGTAAAGCTAGAATTATGTCCTATGTTAAGTGCCGTTTTCCAACAGTCCCTCGATACAGGCTGTGTACCCGACGACTGGAAGCTAGCCCGCGTAATACCTATATTTAAATCCGGAGACCGTTTTAGCCCAACTAACTACAGGCCAATCTCTCTAACTAGTACCGGGAGCAAACTGCTTGAGCACATCATTTCATCGGCAGTCATGAATTACTTAGCGGAAAACAATTTCTTTTTTTGCCAACCAACATGGCTTCCTGCGCGGTCGATCTTGCGAGACACAATTATTTGAGTTAATTACAGACATTCATATTGCTTTGCATGACCGATGCCAAATCGATGCTGTTTTTGTACATTTTAAAAAAGCGTTCGATAAAGTCCCTCACGCCAGACTAATGAAAAAGGTTACCATCCTTAACTTAAACACTCACGTTGTTAATTGGATATCGGAATTCCTAACTAAACGGTACCAATCCCTTCTAGTCAACGACAAACACTCCCCTTTAACGCACGTCAAATCGGGAGTTCCTCAGGGATCTGTGCTGGGGCCGATTCTATTTCTACTTTACTTTAATGATATAGCTACTTCCATGACTTCCACGGTAAGGTTATTCGCCCACGACAGCGTGATATATAGAAAGGTGACTAACAGTGAAGATGCCAATAATATGCAGAATGATCTTGATATATTAGGTAAATGGTGCCAGGACTGGCAGATGGAAGTCAACGTGAGCAAAACAAAGGTCGTTTCATTTACTACAAAACAAACACCAATAACTAATCACTACACATTGAATAAGAAACAAGTTGAAAATGTATCCAATTTTAAGTATTTGGGAGTTCACTTAACGTTTGACTTATCGTGGAACCTACACATTGAAACTGTCACTAGCAACGCTTATAAGACGCTCGGATTCATCAGACGTAACTTACATTTCACCAATTCTGATACTAAACCTTTAGCTTACAACACACTAGTCCGCTCTAAGCTTCACTATGCTTCCCAAATATGGAACCCTCATCAGGCTTACCTCATAAATAAAATAGAGTCTCTTCAAAACAAAAGTGCCCGGTTCATAACAAAGATATACTCTCGAACTTCTAGCATAAATAAAATTAAAAATCTCTAAAGTTGCCGCCTCTGCAGTCACGCAGACTGTTCTCCCTTCTGTCTCTTTTTCACAATCTCTACCATAACGATTCGCTACTGTCTGCACTTATTAAACCTGCTCATCGAATATTCGCTCGTCTGGACCACGAATTCAAATTAGAACCTCTATTTGCCCGAACAAACCTGCTTTACATTCACCATTACTTCTTGCTGTTAATCATTGGAATCAACTTCCTAACGATATTGTCTATAAAAAACCACGAAGAATTTACTCACAAATTAAAGCTTCATCTTGGTGTTTGAATGACCTAGTATAACCGACCCAGATATACATGTGTTTATATAGTGATTTAATTTAGCTCGCTGTATAACTCGCTTACTTGACTATGTTTAGCACTGTTTAGCATAGAAATGTTCAGCCTCGTTTGTTCTTGTGTTACGCCTTCATTTTTAGTGTAGTTTTGTCTTTATAATTACTTTTATAGGATTTGATACATTATTTATACGTTGTTATTTACTTTTTCATACCTTTTATTACTTTATTGTTCGTGTTGGTTTTTATGTATGTATACTACTACCCCCCCCCCCTATGTAATGCCCTCGGGCCTTTAGGGTACAGGAATAAATAAATATGTACAGTATCAAAATAACACACCTCGCGTTATCATATAAGACCCTTGAGTCTATATAGGACAGCTATTCCCAGTAGTGTGCGCGTAAAGAAGAACGAACGCTGTCGCGGCAGTTTGAGTGTGTATGCAAATACATATCTTCACTGAGCTCAGCCTTATCTTGGTAATCTCCTAAAAATGCGCACACCTCATCGGTAGGCTAGCAACTACATTCTTTGCGGTGCCTCTCTACATGAGAGCGTACAAAGCTTTTCAGCCAAATCCAATTCGCTCTTGTTCACAGTGCGCATGGCGATGTGAGCTTTCCTCTTACGCTGAACGCCTACTCATATTATGCGAGTATCCTGTTTTTAAATGCGAACCATTTCTTAGCGATCTTCGGCGACTTTGAGCGTATCTATCTACCTATCTAGCCGCCTACGACTTCGGGCTCTCCTGGTCGTTTCATTAATGGCATGTGCATGAAAATTGGTATGTCGCAACAGACTGCATGGCAAACATGAATGGCAGGTCATAACATGAAAATCACGACATGCATGTCATGAGCGGCATGATTTGCACGCCACGGTCTCGGTGCTATCCTGGCCGTTCCGTTAACGGGATGTATACGAATATTGGTATGACACAACATGACTGCACGACGAACATAAATGACAAGTCACGACATCAAAATTGTGATATGCATGTCATGAGCGGCATGATTTCCACGCGACGGTCTCGGTGCTCTCCTGGCCGTTTCGTTAATGGGATATATACGAGAATTGGTATTGGCCCCAACATGACTACACGACGAAAATGAATGACAGGTCATAACGTGAAAAGCAAGAAGTTAGTCCAAGGTATGCAGAGTCGGCGTGGTGTTCGTGGTCCAACTGTGGGAGTACTTCAAAGCGCAGAGCGATTCCCCGTGCCGCGGTTCGTAGCATTACCGTAGCATTACCGGTCAGACGGCTGAGTGTGTAATAAAGCTTCTCTTTACCGGGCAACGAATCTTCCTTGGCGCTGCCATAGTGTACTCGGGCCATCGCGGAGCACCGATTCGAACCTCAAACACCTTCCCTGCTTAGCTAGTGTTGAAGCTAGTAGAGCATAAGGAAAGGAAATTAACTCAGGACGTTCATGTCATGGGCAACATGACTTACATGTGATGGTCTTGGTGCTCTTGCGGCCTCTTCGAGTACCAAAATCGGTATAGCGAGACAACAACGGAGATCCAGTTTACGTTCCTGATTTGTGCTTCGAATTTCCTTGATTCCCACTGCACGTGGGATTTGCCTTTTTTTTCTTCTCTTGTTTTCCATACCGTTGCTCTTACTTCCCATCGGTTGTCTGTCCCCGCATGATATGCCCTGCCAAGTTCCACTTTTTTCTTTTAATTGATTTAAGGATGGCAGCGACTCCTCTCTGTTCTCTGCTCCACTCTACTCGCTCTTTACCTATTTGCGTTACGCCTATCGTTTTTCTTTCCACTTCACGCTCCGTGCTCCTTAATTTCATCTGTAGATTTTTAGGTAACCTGTATGTTTCTGAACCCTACGTTAGTACCTCGTGAATGAAATCAATAAATGGTTTTCGCTTTAGTGAGAGTACTAAGTTTTCTGTGATGACTTGGGAATGTCTCTCGAATGCACTCCGTTCCATTCCTTTTATATATTGGAGATTGTACCATAGCGCACCATGGATTTCAAAGACCTTGGCTCCTCCCCGAAAGCTTTTTCTCAGCTCCTTGTGGGGCCTGTGCTGCCATCTAGTCAATATGGTCAAAGTCCGTGTGCTTCCCGCCTCTCAGGAGCACTCGAAATGGAGAGATTGAGCACGAACGACTTTTACGGCTCCCTCCTATGAAGTAAGTAGATTTCTATACGTTCTTTGATGTGTGGGCGTTGTCGTCCAATATGAGGCCTCATAGATGTCTTAAAACGTATTTAAGCATTGATTTGTGTTCGTAAGAGGGTGAAGCTTACAAATAAATTCATATTTGAGCTAAAAATGGGGTAGTTTATTTTTACATGCGTTGCGTATTTGACAATGTCCAATATAATGGATATTGCGTCTCAATGACAACAAAAACACGACAGTACGCTCGTGCGCTCTCTTGGCGCTCTGTGTAGAGTTAATAGGCTTTTCGCTGCAGTTGTCTCCTTATTACATTTAAACTTTACGTATTTTCCCTTGTAGGTAATACGCCCCGTGTGACTGCGATTTACACGGCCATTAATAATTGTATCCCAGTTTAGAAGCAGCAAATAAAAGTAGATTTTAGTCGCGAAATGTCCTTTTCGGTCACTGGCCTGAACTACGCCCTACTCTCTGTTCCCCCAAAGAGTCCCCTAGAGTCCCAACGTCCAATATATTGGACAAAGTGCTGCGGCGAAGTAACGTCATATATTGAAAAACTACATGACACTATTCACCTTTGCACTGAGAAAAACCAGTTCTAAAACGTTTAACAAAAATCAATGACTCAAATTCACTCTGGGACTCAGGGAGGCTAATACATGCCCCAGATATACGTATTCGTTGACATGTTCTGTGGGTTGATTGCCAATTTTAAATTCCTGTTCCTTAGCTATACTGCTGAGCATAACTATACCATTTTGTCTATTCATTCTAACTCTATTTTATGACATTCCCAGCTTAGGTCCTTCAATGAGATTTTGCAGTTCGCCACCGGGGTTGCTAAAGAGCGCAATGTTATCTAGAAACCATAAACTGCTGAGATCTTGTTAGCCTAATTCCCTTATGTACTAAGTCTGGACGTTTGAATGCTTCTATACATGCAGCGAATAACATCGGGGAGATCCTATCTCCTTGTTTGCCTCCTCTCTTGATCGGAATTTTTCTGCACTTTTCATGTATGGCAGTGCGCCTGTGCAATCTTTGTAAATGCTACTTATGGTTTGCATCTGCACGTCAGGTACACGTCGACACAAACGATCTAGAACTAATTGTATTTCTATGTAACCAAATGCTTTCTCGTAGTCTATAAAGGTAACGTCAAGAGGCTTTTTATATTCCGGGTGCTTCTCACTTATTAGGTTGATAGCGCGACTGTGGTACATTGTTGAGTAACCTTTCCTGAAACCAGCTTGATCTCTTGGTAGCTTGAAGCGGAGTGTTTCTCTTGTCCTAGGAGAAATTACATTTCGTAAATAGCTTGTATATTACTGGGAGCAGTCTGATTGGTCTGTTATTATTTACCCCTTGATGTCCCGTTTCCTGTGTATTAGGATGATATTAACGTTTTCCAGCTGAGCGGTGCGCTAGATGTCTTGATAGATTTCGAGAAGAGCGGCGCGAGTTTTCGAATAATACCTCCTACGTCATTGATCAAGTCGGCTGTTTACGTCGTATTCACCTGCTGTTTAGCGCGGGCAATGCGTTTGACGGCTTTTCTTACTTCGTCAGGGGTTATACGTGGAAAGTGAGTGTGCTCCTCTGATTTTATTCCTATTAACGTTACAAGGTGTATGTGAGAGCTGCACAGTTCAGTGTAGAAATTTTCTGCTTCCTTACTATTTCATTAAATGTGTTAATAACGTTACCATGTACATATTTTAGCGCATGCATTTTTTCTCTTAATTACAGTTTCTCCTAATTGCGATTCAGCGCTGGTACCTTTCTCTGCCACTTTCTCTATTTCCCTCACTTTAAATTTCCTCACATCTTGCCTGAGCTCGTTGGTCAGCTTGATAATTCTCCGAAGTCTATTTTGTCTTTCGACGAAGTCCCATTCATCTCCTGGCGTTTTTTTAAGGTCCTTAGTGGATTCGGACAATTTGCATACACGTTGCTTTCTTCTTTTATCCCCGAATTCTATCGCTGTTGGAATGGTTACATTTGTTATTGTTTTATTTACTTCTACATATTCGTCGCTTTCCTCTAACACGTCGTATCTGTCTTTTTAGCGAGACTTTAACTGGCATTGGGTTACTGTAATATACCAGCAGCCCTAGGTAGGGTAATGAAACCTTTTCGAAAAGAGGAACCGTCAAGGTAACGGAAAACAGCCTGAAAGAGCCGGTGTATTTTTGCGTGTAACTAATATAAAATTTTCGAAACGATCTGATCAAAGGTGCTATTAGGTAAGATGCTGCAGGACCAATTTCTATAGTATTAGAGGACACACCTATAAAAATACTGCAACAAAGGCAAAAGGATATGAGATAGACGAAATTTAACTTATCCACACAGATGGAGACTCCTCCGTCAAACATCCCTGTGCTTATCTACACATCGGTGAGAAAATCATTATCTTACAATGACAAGGCCTACTATGATCGCTGCAATGGCATAATTTCATAAAATAATTCACCTTTAACCAATACAATGCAATTGTTGCTGCTCTGCAGTTACCCACTGTTTCGTACATGTATTCTTCGTAATAAACCAGTGATTCTTACTCCGACACTTTCGTTCTGGTTCTCTCACCAAGACGTCTCAAGCACTACTTAGTCCACTCACAATAGCGAGATCGCACGTAGGATGCCCCAAGAGCTCTTTAGTTGATTTTATCTCGTACGGCAAACAGATATACCCTGAAGGAAATCTTGCCTAAAAACGTAATACAATGTCAATTATTGCATATTTTTCAGAGAAAGTCAGAGTAAATAAGAAATTCAGCCAATGTCCTTATTTATATAGTTTCGTGAGATCACTGGCGGCGCATACAGTAACCGCTAGACAACTGATATATTTAGCCTGTACGTACGTAGCACTACGTACCCCATGAGAATAATAATTCTCTGTCCAGGTAGACAATAATGTCCGGTACAGTCACTGGTTGTTAGTGTAGATTTGTCTGTTAAGGAAAAGCCATTGTAATTGCAGTGTTCTGCAAAAGAAAAACAAATTACATTACTTTATAAGTAGCTGAGAGGGTCCGTTTAGTTAAGTAATGAGTTCGTCTTAGGTGTCTCTTTTGTGTAATATACTTTCCTAAATCTACTTTCAAATCATAATAGCCGGTGCATGGAAAGATGTTTCAATGAACGGCAGGTGGGTACACAAGTTCGTGATTATCCGAATACAGAGCAACGCTGAACAACAGGAAGAAAGGAACAGCACACACACAGGCGCTGCAGCCCGTGTCTTTCCTGTTCCCTCGTTATGTTGTTCCGCGCACCTTCGTCTTCTCACAATCATAAACGAAGAAACCGAATTGTGTACCCAGCTACCGTTCACTGAAACGTCTTTCCAGGCACAGGCTATTATCATTTAGAAGTAAACGTTTCGTCTCGTCGCAAGGTATATCAAGCTGTTCTCTAATATCTTTTACCTTAAAGTTACTTTATATGAAGAGACACGGATGGTGCCGCCTATGTAAAGGGACAGACACCCTTGTGCTTCAAAGCTAAATATTAAGAGTGGAACTCTTTAAGCCGAGTGCTAGAAGTTGCGTGCGAACATAAATCTCAAGGATATCATAAAATTTCGCCGCGTGCGCTTTCGTAAAATGCACAGCACCTGCGTGATCACTTCTTTCTTCTGCGCTCATGCCCTCATCCCACTACCACATAAAGGTGGATGCGTTTCGTGACATAGCATATATTGGTATAGTATAACAAGGAGGCAGCAAAGGGAAGTGTGGATGAGGAGTTAAGGACAGCGGTAAAGCGTAGCATAGCCTTGTATGATATAGCAATTGGGGGGGGGGGGGGGGGGCAAGGAGAAGAAAGGGGTATTGAGGTAGAAGATTAAAATTTAGCATAGTTGTGTATTGTATGAGTATAACACCGCAGTGGAAAATGGGATTGCGAGGAGGAGGCGGAATGTGAATCGTAACATAGCAAGCATAGAAAGGGGTGGAAATGGAAAGGTGATCGTGAGGAACAATCACTTACGGTTCAGGAGGGAATGAAGACGTTACAACCTGACATTGCCTACCAAGGCAATTTGGATGTATACGCTTGACCCTAAATGCATAACATGTCAACTCTAGTCACGCGACGTGTTCTCGCCACAGCCCAGTAGCAGCTACGCCCCTAGCATTTACCACCAATCCATGTAATGAGAAGTAACATAATATACTCCCGCGAAAGCCGCCTAACAGCTCTTCGTCTGAAAAATCACGTTATTTCGATGAGCTTGTAGAAGTTGGAAGGAGCTATAGGGCGGCAGCCAAAAGCTGCGCTCTGAATACAGCCTTGCAGCACTGGTACAAGCTGCTGATTTTTTTTTCTGTTGGCATAAAGTATCAGCCATATGAATTAAAGTATGTTATCAGTCTCTCTTGCGGATATGTTTATTTAAAGAACCCACTCATGGTCGCTCGCTCGCTTTAACCACAGACGAAAGGAACATTGTCTTTCGTAAGGGGTGTCAACGGTGAAACTATAGACGAAAAGGTCTCAATGAACCGCCGATAATAGGCGCAAAACTCCAGGAGCGCCTTACTGCCTTCTTTTCGAACAGAGTTGGAAACTTAGCGACAGCATCTCTTTTGCCTGGGTCAGGTCGTACAGCTTCGTGACTTGCGACGTGGGCGACGAAGCGCAGTTAGCTGAAGTCGAAGTGGCATTTCTCCAGCATATAATGTCAGGCCAGCCGAGCGTATTACTTGGAAAATGGCGACTAGCCGTCTCTGGTGCTCCTCGAATGTAGCGGAGAAGACGATGACGTCATCTAGGCATACCGAGAACATTTTCCACTTCAGGCCTGAGAGAACAGTATCCACAAGAGGCTGAAAAGTTGCCAGCGCTGGGCGCAATTCGAAAGGTAGCACCTAGAATTCGTAAGACCGTCGGGGGTCACAAAGGCAGTTTTCTCACGCGGCAGCGGATGCACGTCTTTCTTCGTGACCTGGTCTAACTTGCCGTATTCCATGCATAAGCGCAAGGTGCCGTCTTTTTTTTAACCATGACAAAGGGGTACGCCCAGGGACATTTAGAGGGTCGTATGACGTCTTCCTCAAGAACTTTTGCCACTTGCGTTTGAATATGTTAGCCTTGCTGCGGAATCAGGCGAGCAGGATTTTGTCCACTCGAGCTCGCGGAATCATCCGAGATTATTGTGTGCTTTGTCAGCGGTGCTTCTTGGACCTTTGACGAAGACGAGAAGCAATCTGTAAACTAGGTGTATTAGCTTCAGTAGGCGCTGGGTTTCGCAGGGCGACAGGGTGGAGCTCACGTCGAGATACAAAGATGTAGAGGTCGGAATAGCCGTCGTTGGACGTTGTGCGGCGAGATAATCTTTAACTTGTGGTGGGGCTTCGCAGTACGCATTCGCGGTGACGTTCTCGAGGTAGGCGCGTTCGATACTTAAATTCGCCAGGAGAAGTTCTGCATGCCCATCAGTATCTTCAGTATGCATCTCGCGATGGAAGCGCCATGAAAAAGTAACAGAGCAACCATTTTTTCCACTATGGCATCCCCATAGTATGGCATCGTCCACGACACACACCCAAAGCAGCAGGATCACGGCGGAATCGTCGCATCCCCAAAATGAGCTATGCACAGCTATCGGGAAGTACCACGAAAGTCGCAGTCGCGACGAAGCTCGAGTCGCCAATGTAAAGATGGAGGCTCATTTATCCATTGGCGTAATCAACCGACGTCCGGCACTTCTTGTAGGGGGCCCTGCCCAAGGTGTCTTCACCTTTCTAAGGCGGTCGGCGAGCCCTCGCCGCTTAATAGAGAAGTCAGCCCCAGTGTCAACGAATGCGCTCACGGCATGCCCATCAATTAAAATTCTAAGGTACGCGGCCAATTTCGTCGACATGTCGGCATTCACCATAGGAGCTCGTCGTCGGCATATCGTCTGTTTTGCTAGTTTGGGGAGTATCATCGGCGTCTCGACACTCGGCAACCTCCCCCCCCCCCTTCCGGAGGTTGCTGCTGCTTCCCCGGATCGGGCCAGGGCATTAGCCACTATTTACGCCTGCGGAACTCGGTCATGTTGAAGGAGTGGAAAGCACAGACGATAGAGACTGCCACCGACGACTTGGCGAAGCAGATTGGCTTGTCGATATGGGATCATCAATCTGGTCATGACAGTGCTCAGAGCGTAGAGAATCGGGGCGCGAAAATCTTCGCAGGACCGGCGTCCCTATGGGGACAGAAGCGGGCGATGTGGCCAGGTCCCCCACAATGGAAGCAGAGCGGTAAACAGTCGGTCGTGCGCCATAAGTCGGTACGGCGAATTGGAGGTCGTTTCACAGGATGTCGCTGCCACCAAGTCGTAGTAACGACCGGTGGCTGAAACGGCACCGCTGCCGGCGAAGGTTGGAGCGCGACAGACAACAACGGCATAAGTGAAACGGCGTGATTCAAGGCGTCGTGCTGCCAATGAAAAGGCTTGCCTGAATCCTTGTCAGACCACTTCGGAACCGAGGCGAGTGGCAGGTCGGCAGGAGTACAGCCGAGGACTTGCCGCTCGTCATGGAAGATCTCCCGAATCAATGCCCGCAAGCAACTTGAGTCAAAAATGGCCACGTTTTGAGGCACTGCGCTTAACAGTCAGTTCTTCGGCTGCCGTTCGAAGTGCCGGCACCGTCGCTGAAGTGCACGCTTCTTTAATGAATTCGTCTACTGTGGTTGGCTGGTTGTGTACGAGGCCGGCAAACAGCTGCCTCTTAACCCTGTCGAAGAATCTGTTGTACCACATATACCACGTATCCAATAACGCGGCATGAATCATACGAGAACATGTACGCTTCATATCTATTCACACGAGGTTATTGGACATGTGGAATGAGGGAAGGTCGCGCATAAGGTGACGCACTTTCTTTTCTTAGAACGTATCAGGGTCGGCGTGACGAAACAGACGAGCCACATCCTCCGTATATGTGGCGACGCTCTCGTTACGTTTCTGCATGCGCGCCTCATTAATTTGCTTTGCGTAGTCTCGGGGGTCGAAGTTCGAAAACGTATCGATGAAGTGTCGCCGGAAATTCTCCCACGTTTGGAAATTTGCCTGCCTGTTCTCATACCACGAGCGAGCGCTGCTCTGCAGTCTGAAGTAAGTGTGGGCAAGCTTTTGTGGTTCGTTACAGCGATTGATCAAGCCAGTCCTCCGCATCTTCAAATGGGTCGCCATGGAAGATTTCGGAAAAGCGTGGATGTTCAACGGTCACCTGGGGAAGGCTGGTCCCCTGCTGTGAAGAAGGCACATTCGCCGAGGTCCTAGGAGTTACCATGTCCGTTGTAGTCGCAGCGGTTGGGGATTCAGGCATCAGGTCTAGCAGGCGTCGACTGAACTCGTGCAATACTGTCGTGACGAGAGGTGGAGTTTGGCGACTAGGCGTACAGCTCCTGATGTGGTTTTCCCGCATGAGGTCACTAGGACCAGCTCATCCAGCAGTGTCGCGAAGTTATGAGCAGAGGGCCTAGGGAGGACAGGTCGACAAGAAAATCAGCAGGTCATCTCTTTAGAACAGCCCGCTATATAGACTTCTATCTCTGCGTCTTCACTGAGCAAAACGCTCATGCCAACTCTCATACTCTTCATCGGAGTACTCATGTAGGCATGGAAATACTTTAGATTCGCCCGGAATTCTCTGCGTTTGGGAAGGTGCGAAGCTCCTTTTTGTCTTATATTTTGCGCATAACATAGTCACGTCGACAGATATGGATTGTGGATGAGGATTGTGCGCGCTCCCTCTGTAATAGGCCGGTGGAGCATGCGCCATTAGCAGAAAATACTGTTTGTCCTCATGTGTTCTCCAAACAAATTGAACTCGTTGTCTTAAATAAGAACTAAGTTCATAACTTAAGTTTTTACAATACAGTAAAACTCGTTTGAACGGAACGCTCTATTTGTTGTTCTTCATACTTCTATAATCACCCAATCGTGTTTTAGTGATCTCTATGGAGGGTCACTTTACGTTAACTGAGAAGTATTCATATTGCAAGACACAGTTAAGAGTTACACGCGAAGCAACTCCAGAAGATTGTTTCCCGAATTCGAATTCTCATAGGAGCTTCTGCGACGCGCCAGCGCTATTCGGCAGGGGTCATTGTAGTTGATTGATTTCTGGGTTTTTAAATCCCAAAACCAGATATGCTATGAGGTACGAGCCATGATTGAGAGACGCCGTAGTGAAGGGAGTCGGAAATATTGACCACCTAAGGTTGCCTAACGTGTGCTGACATCGTACAGTATACGGGCCTCAACATTTCGCCATCATCGAAATGCAGCCACCGCAGGCGGCATTCGATCCCGCGACCCTCCGTTCAGCAGCCGAGTACCATATCCACTAGACCACTGTGGGTGAGGGGCAATTACAAATGACGTATCCATCTCGGCAAGATGAGATGCCGAGGATTACGATAGAGATTAGTAGTGCGCAACTGCGGACCACTTTTATTATTGCAGTCACCCAATGAGTAGCGCAACAAGTGTCAGTATTGTTGAAATGACTCCAAACAATTTTCATAAGACGTTTGAATAACTGAGTGATGCATTGGAAGGAAAACCGAAAGAATCACAGTTTCATCAAAAGGGCGAAGCAATGAATGCCACTGCAATGCATAATGTGACATACGAAGCAAGACTAGCTGCTTTAGGGCAATCTAAATTGTAGTCAACTTGGGCTTAATAAGAAAGCATGCAGGTGATTAAAGTACCATGTGAGGCTCGAGCGGCAGAGACAACGGCCAAGCAGAGCTGCGAGTCAAGTTGTTTTGATGCCCTCTGGCACACGCTTTACACCGCATGACCGCGCTAAGCAGCATGCACTTCCCAACAACGAGAAACTTGCCCAGCACAGCCGCATCAAATGTGTGCGTTCTTTCCGGTACACCTAGATTTGCGTGAGCGCTGTGTGGCGACGGCACTACTGGCGTTGCGGCGATGCATATTCGAGGTGCCTGGGACGGAGCACATGACCAAGGTGCAGCCACTCAGTACGTCTGATGGCTGCCGAGATAGCGCGCGCGCCAGCGATGGCGACCACGTAAAGTCCACAGCGGCTGCTCGAGTGGCAATCCCTCCAGCACCCTCCGCCCCTCCCCTCACGCTTTTGCAGCTCGTTAAAAGCGGGCGGGGCGTTTCCTCAGCACTTCGACCAAGGCCTCCCTAGCGGGGTGACCTCATCGCACGCGCCCTCCGAGCGACGGATATGGGCTAGGGGAGATGGGCGGCCCCGCTCGCCTGCTTTTATCATCAGATAGAACGTATGATGCGCGGTGGTTAACAATTTGGACATTGTGTGGGTCATGATTGCGACAGCAATAACGGCCAGACTGTTCGCAATTTACCTAAACGTACGCAATAAAATGTGCGCTTTCCGCTGATACCAGCCGCACAGAGTAAGCAGAATATCTGCACATTAAAGACTCCGAAAACGCGCGGTGTCTCACCGCCGTGGCAGCGTAGCGGCTAGGTGTTGGTTTGCGAAGATTGATATTGCGGGATCGAACACAACGGCCACATTACCATAGCGGCGAAATAATAAAAAAAGAAAGGAAACCCGGTGTGGTTAGGTTTGTGTGCAAGATTGTCATGCGGCCGAAATAAGTACGGAGCACTCATATACGACGCATGCATCATAATCATAGACATTTTTTTTAAAATAAAGCTCATTCAAATACATAGCCTGCATTACCAAGCTACGTAGACAAGCCAACGTATATATGGAGGAAGCCTACACAGTCCGTTCGCAGGAAGGTGTTTTCTGCAGAAATCGGGCAGACGGGCCAAGGCAGTTGTCTCTATAAAGCTTCAACCCATTTTGGCTACGGCGGTACCTTGAAACTACGTATGCAAGAACAGTTTACGTGTGTAGATCTTGCATTACTGTATATGAAATTCTTTTCCTGAAGTCTGTAGAGCATTGAGAAATAGCAATTCTACATACACGTTATATACATGCATGTTATAGCTTTGATTTCCCCGAGAGATAAACGAGAACATGCGACGCTTGGTGAGGCGCTCCCTCCTCCTATTCGCTGACATAAATAAAATTGCAGGTGCAATAACAACAGCAGATGTGCACAGTTTTGTACATTAGCTTCTCATTAAACGCAAAATATAGCATACTCCGAAGATATTTTCAAACAGGACTTCGTTGTCACCCATGCACAGCGGCGCACTAAACGGTGCAGCAGGAGCCGTGGAAAGGGTTCTCCACGCGCATGGATTCGTTGTTTATGTGCCCGGTAAAGTGCGGAATCGCTGTCTTTTTGTGCAGCCGGAACCCTTGCACAAAAACTCTCCTTCGCACGACCTCCTTCCTTTGTGACGTTGGGGCATTTACTTCAGTTTTGGGGCCACCAGTGTAATTCACTGGCGTAAGCTGCTTAACGGCAACACATCCCCGATATTCTCATTCCTCCGACGCGTACCTAATGAGGAGGAGACCGTTCAGGCATAGAATGCATGGGTACCACAGAGATTGATGATGAAATCAATAAGGGTGGCGATGTGGGCTTCTTGACATCATTTCAAGGTTGCAAGAGCACGACAAAGAAGGAGGTCACACATGGATAAGACAAGTGACAGCACGTGGCCCTACGTGTCACCAGTCGTCTTCTCTCTGTGTCCTCGTTCTTTGCCGCGGTCTAACAAAACTTAAAATGTTAGTGGTAATACGGGGAAGTGTCACTCCCATCTGCGTTGAATGCACATTACAGGATACATTGTTTAGAGGGACGAGCTCAGATATTCATTGCAAGATAGCAATAGTCAAATAACCAGTACCATCCATTTGGCGCTCGGCTGCTGCATTCAAGCTCTCTTAGAGATGTTTAGTTTGCCGTGGTTCCCCTCGCAGTAATAGATTTCAATATGCTAAGAAACACCAGTTGCCTTATTGAGCGACGCTAGCATTTACGTCATAATGGTGAGAAAACCTCGTGTCAGCTGGTGTCTTCGTCTTTGCGAATATTATGCAACAAAGCTGCGCAACAGGTTACAACCTTTCCGCCAAGCGTTTACCGAACGAAGTGCAATATTTATCCACTACATGGGCTTGGCTTTGCAGCGCTGTCAAAAAGCACTAGATAGTGATCTTACCGTCGTCGAAGGTGAGCGCATGTTCGCCATCCGTCGCAGGTAGCTGAGTAGCAACAATAAAAGCTAAGGCCGTCATCACTTGAACAGGATACATTATTACTCAATTCTTCAATTTCCTTTGTACACTCTGCAAAATACAAATAGTTATGCAGACGCGCAGTACGAAGCAGATACACTACAACTGCCCTGGAGGTACATTTGCATAACTCATTGTTATAATGTCGAATCATTTCGACTAAGAGAAAAAAAACAATGGCAGGAACGGGGAGGTAATGTTCTGGTTATAGAAAGATCTTAGATAGTCCCTGCACCACCTTTCCAAGTGATTCCGGACGTTTGTAAGTTGAGCACCTTGTTTCCTCACGAACGGCCTGCAGGAAAAGCTGTTAACATTCGCTAGGTATCGAAGACGTTACAGTGCCATGCTTACAAGAGTCCTTCAATTCCGAGCGCACTCACTCTACTTCCGTCCCTGTGCGCGCTTTCACAGAGTGAGGTGGAAAGGGAAAAAGAAGCATCGTCAGCGCGTTTTGTGACTTTCAGCACGATCGATATTCTTTTTTTTCTGTATTGAACACATTCGCTCTTCCGCAGGGAACATTAATTTATCGAAGGAGTCACTATGGGAAGGTGGCGCCACCCCAAGGCATCTGCAGTAACTGCGTTTTAAAATCTATTCGTACGACTCCACAGCTCGCGCTCTTAAAGAGATACTGAAGTGAAACAGTGAAGTGGGTTAGAATGGTAACTATACTTCGAGATCTCGTCAGCTGGCTCGTGGGAGCAGCGCCCTTCAACACATTTCTTCTTTCATTCTGTCCTCTGACGACTGAGGCTGCTGAAGACCACCCGTGGTCGGTTTTATATTGACGTCGACCGTCATTAGCGGCGTTTCGGCGCACGTCACGTCATCTCATCACATGAAAAACTGAGAGCGCACCCTCGATTCAACTAGTACTTTCCTCGCTTCGGAGCGCTTACGTATTGGCCACGTATTACATTTCAATCTGTGAGCATTTCCTGCCATGGAAACTTTTAAATGCGAAGCATTTCATAGCGAACTTTCCCGACTTTGAGCGTATCTGTCTATTTATCTCTAGCAGCCTACGACTTTGTGCTCTCCTGGCCGTTTCGTTAATGGAATGTATACGAAAATTGGTATGCCGCAACACGACGGCATGACGAACATAAATGACAGGTCATAACATGAAAATCATGACACGCACGTCATGAGCGGCATGATTTACATGCCATAGTCTTGGTGCTCTTGCGGCCGTTTTGTTAATGAGATGTATACAAAAATTGGTATGGAAAAACATGACTGCATGACGAACATAAATGATAGGCCATAACATGAACGTAACAATATGCATCCCATGAACGACACGATTTGCATGCCCCGGTTTTGGTTCTCTCCTGGCCGTTTCGTTAATTGGATGTACACGAAAATTGGTATGGCACAACATGACTACATGACTAACATAAATGACAGGTCATGACATGAATATCATTACGATGTAAGTTATGAGCGACATGATTTACATTCCATGGTCTCGGTGCTCTCCTTGCAGTTTCGTTAATTGCATGTACACGAAAATGGGTGTGCCACAACATGACTTCATCGCGAACATAAATGAGAGGTCATAACCGAAAATCATGACATACATGTCATGAGCGATATAATTTACATGTTACGCCTTTTATTAATGGGTTGTATACCAAAATTGCTACGGAACAACAAAATTGCTAGACGAACGTAAATGACAGGTTGTAACATTACAATCATGATATGCGTGTCATGAGCGCCATGGTTTAAATGCCACAGTCTTGCTGCTCTTGCGGCCGTTTCGTTGACTTCGTATGTACCAAGGTCGGTATAGCGAGACAACTATGCAGATCCATTTTACGTTCCGGATGCGTGCTTCGTATTTCCTTGATTCCCAATGCACGTGGGATCTGCCATTTTTTTTTCTGGGATGTAGAAATATACATCAGATGTTCACATTTACGGATGTGAGGATTATGGAGTTGGTGTCTGTGCAAAAAATAAACAGCTCATATTCGGGGCAGTTGGTTATGATATTCTTGAAAAGAACGCAATTCTCCCTCAGCCTGCAAATAAATGTTTGTAGGGGGACATTAGCTTTGAAGCAATACTGTGGGCTCTGGCGAGGGTGCCTCAGAGGCACTATTTTGCTTCCTCCCTACCGCACCACAAACCGTCTGTTTAATAACCTCAGTGTTAAACAGTTACATCGCACCACTAAAGCATTCAAGAAATCCTTCTTGCCAACTTCTATTGAGCTATGGAACGCACGGCCCGAACATATAGTAAATGAAGAAGACTGCAATCAATTTAGACACTTACTTTCATGTTTTTTAAACCCGTGATCTGCCACCTTCACACTGTTACTTCATGTACTATCCATTTCTAACTGCATTTATATCACTTGTCCTACCTGTTGCACTGTATTTTATTTCGCTTTTGCAATTCAAATCATGTATGCTGTATTTTGAAAACTTTTTTTTATCGTTGTATAGTGACCATGCTCTTACTGATGCTTTTGTCCCCCTCTTAGGTCATACCCTGAAAAGGGCCCTTAAGGTTGAATAAATGAATGACACGACAAAACTGCTTCAAAGGGCAGCGCTTCGTAATAGTGATGGCGGAAATGTTGAAGAAAATTATTTCATAATGATGATGTTGATGATCCCTCTGTAATGGGTTCTGAGCTACAAACCATGCAGCCTTGTGTTCTTTCAAATGATTCTTCAAACTCATTATGCAATTCACTTTCCACGACGTGTAGTCGAATATAATTATTCTGCCACGTAACATTATATTTGTTAAGGCGACTCCTCGGCAGACGGTATACCTGCTAAGGTCTTTTAGCGATGATTTTTCAAGCACAGGCGTTAGCCAGTGGTAGAATGCTGGACTGCCACGCAGAGGGTCTGGGTTCGAATCCACGCACAGGACGAGGTCGAATACTCCTCTGTCCTAGATATTTTTTTTTTCTAAAATTTGCGCGATAGTGGTTACGGACACCGGCGGCGGCGGCAGCGGCGGTGCACAACTGCGGCGCAAAAACGGCCCTTCTTGTGATCTCATAACAGCTTACGCTGTAAAACGGCCCTTGTGATCTCATAACAGCTTACGCTGTAAAAGAATTATATGAAAACTGGGCCCTACACTGTAGACGTGGACACGCAGGTCGAGGCATCAACGGCGACAACTTGCACAAGCAAAGTGGGGAAGCTCCATCAGCAACATACAAGCATACAAGGCCCCGCAAAACACTCGCGATAGCACTATGTGTTATTGGTGCACATCGGTAAAGAATCCCCAGGTGGCATGACTCCGGCATGGCAGACATCATCAAAGATTAATTGTAATGCAGGTTTTTGTCTACACGCCTCTATCACGGTCCCTCAATACTTCTTTTTGGTCATGAAACTCCCGCCCAAGTTTCATATAGGGACAAAAACGGCCGCCAGAGGCGCCACCGTGAGCAGAAGGGCATCGGTCAGCCGCGCTTAGAAGGGCAGTTGCGCGTTCGCGTGAGTGTTGGCCGTGAAAAACATTTTGCCAAATTTTTGCACTTCATTCTGTCGGGCAATTGGTTATTGCAGTAATTACCCTTGGCAAAATAATACTGAATGGTCGTTCTTTAGAGGGTCAAATCACTGATTGCTCCCACTTGTTTGACGGAGGTGGTCAGTCAAGTGACGCAGTTTCGTCTGCGTTCATGCCTACACAAGCTTTTCTTAATGCTTGCGCGGTTGCTTTAAGGGCTCGAATGATACATCAAACCGCGAGTAGGACTAGCTGGGCGAAAAATTAACATAACTTGGGCCATAAATTCCGGTGCACTAGACCGTGCACTAGCCGCCCAGAGCATTCATTTCCTGTTGCTAACTCTGGCGCATCACGATGCTGCCAATGGGAATTTTGCACATTGATTGAACAAGAAGCCTGTATATGAGGCTCTCCTTGCATTACAGCTGTGACCTACTGCTGCTAGATCTTAGCGATAGGCGCTGTGTCCCTTTCAAGGGTTATGGTTTTCCGCAGCCAAATTTCATAACGCTGACGAGCTAGAACTTACATTAGGTCGTTCTTTTTATTTCATTCCCTTATGCCCTCGCAGTAACTATTAGCTGAAAGCATTGTCCGAGTACTTCAACAAGAATGCCAGCGCAGATTGAAATAAACTCGGAGCTTGCGTATCACTATATTATTCAAGCTACACTGTTCCTTCCACGTCTCTCCAGTTTCGCTTATACACTTCCATTTTAAATCGAACTGTACCTTTCCATGAATCAAATTTTCCTGCCTTTCAGATCGCAAATAATTGCTGATTATATCCAAGCGGTAGTGGAGTGCTTCTAAAATTTTGGTTCATTAATGCGTTTTACATGCCTCAATTACCAGCATATTCTCTTCAATGAAAAATATGACCGCCACGTCAGCAATCGAACCAGCATCTGTTCGGTCGGCAGCCAAGGCGTTTACGTACAGTGCACAGCATTCCGAATTGTGCTAGCTATGCAGTGTCTTGTTGGTAAGTGTGACCGGAATTAATGGTGCTGTATCAAATTTGAGGCGGTAATTACTTGCAAATGTCGATACAAATGGCCATGAGGACTAGTGTTGCAATTAAAACTACGTTTTTTAGACTGGCAGGTGCAGTGGAAGAAACGGAAAAAAAAAGAACTTAGAATAACATTTTAATTTCAATCCTTTCCTCTACTTGTCGCTGGACAGAGTAGAAGAGTGGCAGCACGAAATAGCGTGTTCCATTCGCGCATTAAAAAGGTGCGAACGGCGCCTTAATAAACAAGTCCACAATTTCAGCTGTAGTGCTGACAAAATGTGAAGCCCCTTGGTACTTTACTAGTTGGGGTTCTAGCTACATGTAGTAGAGGTGTACCATTGGCTTGGAACCTTTGAGTGAGCTCACGTAGTAACAAAGCGACACAAGTGGGTATCGATCTCCTGATGCCCACCTAATGGATCAACCAGCCCAAGAGCCTACATTTACGAGAGTGCCATTACATTTAACGGAGTAATAATTGCTTCTCTGAACTTGGATATAGAAACATTTTCGAAATTGGGGTGCTATTAAGGTCTGATGTGTTCTATATGAATTACGTGAAATGCAGGAAAATAAGTGCGATATGCTTATGCAAGAGCAGTTCGTCGACAGATTAGTGCAGTGTTTCTTACCTTGAAAGCAAAGGCACACGTGCAGGAGTGCTGCTTCGCAGGAGCTTTTGGGGAAAAAAGCTTTCCTTCAAACTTCAAGGCCCGCTTTACAAGACTCCGTCCTACGGCTGTATGAGCACACGTATATGTTTGTGCTTTTTATACGTACGCGCACCCCACACCTCAGAAAAAAAAAGTAACATAAAAGTACGATTAAGGTATCATCCTTAGTGTAGTAAAGGCATCGTCGCACGTTGAATCTCGACACATATTTTATTTCGAGAAAAGGCAGTTGTGCAAATTCTGACGCACATCCACGAGAAAGCTTCTGTGAGGGTTCTTGTGGCTTTTAGCATTCCTTTGCTTCTTTAATTTGCATAAATTTTCCAGAAGCATATAGTAGGAGAGAGTTCCGGCAGTGCTTCTAACCTTTCCGTCAGACTAGTAGGAGGGAAGGGGTAAAGGGAGACAGTGAGCAAGAAAGCAGATCCAGTCGTAAATGCTGAGCACCGAGCACCAGCGAATGATGAGGCAAGGCAGGAAACTGCTGCCACACGTAACAGCAGACAGGGAAGCAGGAGCTGTAGCATGTTCTGTGCCCTCTAGGACAACCACAGGAAGGAAGACACAGCGCGATGGATCTCAGAACTCTAAAACATCATTCAGGCCACGGAGATGATTGCAGCTCATAAGCGCAGTGATCGATTTGATTAATTTTTTGGGTTTTACGTCCGAAATCATCTCTGGTAATGAGACACACCGTATCGGAGGGCTCCGAATATTTGGCCACCGGGGGTTCTTTAACGTGTGTTGACATAGCATAGTGCACGGGCCTTAACATTTCGTCTCCACCGAAATGTAGCCGCTGCGGCCGGAATTTGAACCTGCGTCCCTTGGAACTCGAGCCGGCTACCATAACGACTAGATCACCGTGGCCAGGCATACTCTGTAAAGCACAGCCTATGACAGTTTCGAACAGAGCAAGATATACATTTAAATATTTTTTTAAATATTAGCAATTTCAATTCTGGATTATCATTTTAATGGCTTATTCAGTTCGCTTCATCATCACAGCTACGTGACAATATTGTGATGTCAACGTGCCTCGGGCTGCACTTGCAGCAAGTGTATGTTCGAGAAAAATTACAGCCGGTAATGATAGTTAAAATATAATCAACCCTCTCTTTATTCTTTTGGCCATCTGTCTCCATAAAACGAATCGAATCAGGCGCACAAGTAATGTCCACCAGTTCTGTCTTCGCGGAACAGACTACTAGGAACAAGAAACAGAAAAAAAAAGTATTTAGGATGTCTTTCCAATGTACCCCACTAAGCATGTTCCCAGGAGCACAAAACTGTCTTTGCTTAAAGTGACATGCTGGAGCAAGACATGTCACCGACAACTTCTGTAAACCAACATGGAATTGGACGAATAATATATTTACCAAAAACATAGCGTTTGTGGCATGTTTCATAAACAACTGTTCGGAAACGCCAAATGTGCGTCACGTGCACAAGCGACGAGGCCGTGTCGCAGAGACTTAACGGCGGCATTCGAGAGTTGAGAGCTACACCGGGTTATTGTTCTGCGAATAGAGGTGCAAATGCAAATAGAGGTGCAAATGAGTTAGGAGAGTCAAGCCAGAAGTGAATCATAGGGCTCTGTTAGTAAATTCACTCATGTTTCTCTGAAAAAAAATTTTAATGCGGATGATTTACTGCCGATCTTCACCAAGTGTGACTGTATCTATATATGCAGCTATATAGAGGCCTACAGCTCGATGTTCTCTTGGTCGTCTCGTTCATTGTGTATCAGAATCAGAATTATTTTTATTATTACAAGGTGGTAAAGTTACAGGCATTTAGTATACAGAAGGAGGTCCCATAGTCAAGGGACTGCATCGGGATCTCCTGCACAAAAACAAATGAGGTAGTAGGCAATTCACAGCAGGAGTAGCGAGAGATAGTAGTGAAGTGAAAAACATAAGTGAAAAATATACAAGTGATAATATTAAATAGCAAGGCTTTAACATGTCACTAAAAATGAGAGACAAAACAACAAGCGTAAAATATCTTAATAACCTTAATCCAAGATACACTGAGGAATAAAGCACACAATAAAAAAAGAGTAACTCTTCTGGTTAGTCCGGGTGAAGTAACTACATTTCTAGCTCTTTCTTAAATTTATATAATGATCTTGTAGTTTTCAGGATAAGTCGAAAAGTGTTCCATAAGGAAATGGAAGTGAATGTTAGTTTGCTTGCCGTAATTAGTACGAATTCTGCGCAAAAGAAAGTTATTTAATGCGAATCGGGTAGTACTATAAATCATGAGATGAGAAGAAGGAAAAATGGCCGGCGGAAATTCGTTATTAATAAGTCTGTGAAAAAAAATACCTAGGTTGTGTTTAGTGAGTTGAGTAATGGTAAGGATGTTATGCTCGCCAATCAAAGAGTTGGCATTGGAAAGGCGTGACGTACATGTGATTGTTCTTATAGCATGGTTCTGAACAATCTGGAGAGCTGCAGCATGAGTGTTGCAAGTATTTCCCCAAGATATTATACCATAATAAAAATGAGAATGGACGAAATAGTGATAAAGAGACAGCAATGTGGTATGTGAGAAGTAATGGTGGGTGTTAATTAAGACGCGTATACCATACGCTATTTTCTTTTTTATGTTAGCAATATGATACTGATATTTTAAATTTTTATCAACGAGAATGCCAAGAAAGCCTCGAAGAGAGGGAGTGGGGACCAAAATTGATATGTGGTATTGATAATAAGTTACGCTGATGTGAACTGAATACAACAAATTTGGTTTTAGTAGCATTAATAGATAACGTGTTGGTATTACACCACTTCAAAATATTTTCCAAGTCAGCATTCAAAATACTTACGAGAGATATCTTTATAATAGGTGAATATGGTCGTATCATCAGCGTACAAAATGCATTGGGTCGATGAGAGACAGTTAGGTAAATTATTAATATAAATTAAAAACAGAAGTGGCCCAAGAATAGAGCCCTGTGGCACATCTACGTTAGTAGTTCGCTGTTGAGAATAAATAATAGGAATAGAAACAACTTGAACTCTGTTATATAAGTTGCTTGTTAGCAATGAAAGAGCAGGCCCGCAAATGACAATTGACTCACGTTTATTGAGCAGAATGTTGCGATTTGTACTGTCAAACGGTTTCGCCAGATCGATGAATACTGAGGCGACTAGATATCCTTCCTCGAATAATATTTTTAGCTGATCAGTAAGATAAATAAGCGCCATCTCTGTTCCGTATCCATGGCGGAAACTAAACTGAGAAGAGGAAAGGATATTGAATTTAGAAAGATATTTTGTTAATCGTGTTTCAATTAATTTTTCAATAACATTTCCAAAGATCGGCAAAATACAAATGTGTCGGTAGTTATGTAATAATGATCTGTCGCGTTTTTTTAGTACAGGTGTCACTTTGCCACGCTTAAGTTCACAGGGGAATACACCGTTCTTAAATATTAAATATCTCCGATATTAGATGCACAATAGATTTTATGTTAGCAGGATGGATCTCATGTATTCCAGTACTTGTGAATTTTGATTACCTATAACAGCAATTATTTCATCTGGTGTATTAGGAAATAAAAAAAAGAATGAATGGGGCACACGATTCTTGTTGATGATTTGTGCAGGAGAATTGGAATTTTCAGGGAAGAAGAAGCTACTGAAAGCCTCAGCTATATCCGAAGGAGAAGTGTGTTCTATTCCGTCAATTAAAATTCGACGTACGTCAGCTTGCCGGGTGTTCTTATTTAAAAAGTATGCCCCTAAATTGGCAAGGTAGGGTGTCGATGTTGAGGCAAACATCCGGAATCCGCTGCCCTGTGCCTCGGTTTGATAGGCAGAAGCGGCGGTGTACGCGGCTTCTACGGGCTTCCCAAGAGGCACAGGCCCAGTGTTCCCTGATGCCAGTTGGGGTATTCACGTCATCGCCGCTTCGTGTGATGTCTAGTGTCTTGCGCAGAACTGTGGCTCTGCTTGTAGGGAAGATGCCGACTTAAGCGCAGAACAGCTTTTCTGTCGAACGCGTTTTTTCATTAACCATAAGCGACGATAAGTTGCCTCGTGTCATTCGATGTGATCTCTTCTTTTTTATGAGGGCACCCCGGGATCTAGCGCTGGCTACAGCGCCCACAGCGCCACAAGGCGATCCTAACATCGAGGCAAGAACATGCTTGAACGTTGACGAGTTGTACCGCCTTCTCGATTTTTGCGTTAAAAGCACGTACCTCAAGCATTTTTTTAAGTTACTCATACTGTTGGCCTGTGGGCCGTTACAGGGTGGGTCAAAAGCGGCACTTCGGCAATTTATACCTTTCATGAAAAGAGAAACAGAAGCACTTCAAAATGACAATATACTACATAAGCCACTATAAGAATTTAACAAGAATAACAAGATGAAGCATACATAAGCGAAGTAGTCTTCCATAGATCGATCACATTATACAGCACCATTAGGGCAAAGTTAATGAGCAATATTACAAAACATAGCCAACTCTTACCGTACAAGAACACAAAGCTGTTATATATAAACAAAATATCCGTACACATACACATAAATTGACACAATACTGCCAAAGCAATAAAAACGATTGATGTCAAAGACACCCACAGAATAGAAAACAAGGGTATAAATGTGTGCATCTGTAACCTGGTGTGAGGTTGTTTTCAAATCGGTTTTGCATTTCTGCTTTCTCGCGCTAGTAACGGTGATTCATTCCTTTCTTTAATGGTTCTTTGAATGAAAGAAAACGCATAACTCTTATTGTACGTTGAAATCTTTGCTTCTTCGCGGTATTCTGCCGTGGCGTACCAACATGTACTGGTCATTATAGATGCTTTTTTTCTTCAGTGAGATGTTAAGAAAACTGTAACCTTGCGATGCGCCTGCGTTGAGTGAGCGTGGGCTATTTCAGCAAACTGAGCTTTCGGAGACAGAATCTGTACGAGAGTATCGCGATGAGATAAATCTTTCTGCTCGACGTTAAACTCGACGTTAAACCCTCACTGATAAGGGTCCCACATTATGCAAGCATACTCTACTGTGTACATAGAGCACGTACACAAACTAAAGTACACAGATCATTGTCGCATACAGCCGGCTCGTAGCAAGCGTGGAACAAAATCGCTGACGTCAATTTGATTAAGCAACTGTGCACCACTTTGTACATCCCGCCTCCTTTGTTTTGAAAAACGAAATCCTTGAAAAATAACGCTTTTATTTGTCGTTCGAAAAAATGGAGGAACGGCCGGCCTAGGAAGGGCAATTACCGAAGGTGATATTTTGAGGTGGCGAAGGAAGACATCGTGTCATGAGCTATCGATAAAACCAAGTATTTACCGTTTAATATGACGGGCGTATCCTCCAGTGCGTCATAGACATCACTAATTTATTCAGTGAAAGCTATTTCCACTGCCGAGATAACAGGCAACCGCGGCACCATGCTTGTTAGCTACTATATCACACCTGTGACGGGAATATTGCTACAGCAACGCTTGCGACCGGGTTAGCTCGGCTGTGCCCGCTATTTATCAGAGTACTAGTTCGAAGTGAGCACTTCTCTTAGCGTTTACCATGGAATATATCAGTCTCTTTGTGCATTAGCGGCAGTTCATCGTACCGTGGAAGAGCACATCCTTCGTAGATATTTCACAACACGTCATATTTCTGTAGGCTAACTGCCTACAAGGCGCCGATGAATGCTGAAATCGATCTCTTAAAATATATCCTACGAGGGAGCATAGGTAATTACATACCAGAAGGTCATTTTCAGCCTGTCTACGCCCACTGGAGGGCTGAGTCCTCTCCCATAGATCTTCAACTACACCTGTTCTGTACGAACTGCGTTCAATTTATCCCCGCAAACTTCCTGATTTCATCTCCAACCTAAAGTTCTGCCGCCCCCTGCCACACTTGCCTTCTCTGTTACCTTTAATGACCAACGGTTGTCTTGGCATCGCATTACTTGGTGCGAGAACATCCATTTCTCCTTCTGAATTTCTATTTATATGTGTCTAACACGTGTTTGTTCCCTAACCCACTCCGCTCTCGTCTTGAAAACACACCAAAAGGTATGTTTGCCTAAATAGTGACCCTAAGTTCAAAAATTTCTCATTACGAGAGACAAAAGCGAAGGAACTTTTAGTGGCAGAACCTGTGAAACGTAGAGGACGCATAACAACGAAGCTGTGAAGCAGCAGAACAACATACATATGAACATAGATTTAGATGTCAGATTGATGTGGGATCGCTAGTGCAACCAAGACGTACGCGCGACCTTAGAAATCTTGGTGTGAAATTACAATGACTTTTAGCTTGGGGAGGTAGCTTGAGCATGACATAGTATGACACGCATTATGGCACTCACTAGCACTTTTTAAACTTCGACTACTAACTATTAACGGCATGGTAAGAATTTTAAGTGTGCTGCTCAGGATATCCAAATGAATTGCCGCACCGTACATTGCGTGGACGGGAGGAGATCTCAACGTGGCATCTTTTATAACAAGACTTCATTAGAAAGATGTAAGCGCGATGTAAGTACAGAAGAAAGACGCGAAAATAGCCGCTACGTCTTTAATTATATGCATATCTTGTGATCCAATCAATATTTAATACTCTGTGACCTCAGCAGGTTTATTAAGGTACTAACATTATGTATAATTACGATGCATTAGACAACCTTGGAATCGACATGAATAGTGAGAGATTTAAGCGGGTTCCATGACGTGAAAATTATCGAAACATCAAACCTATTCCTTCATCATTGATCGCGCTGTAGCTGGCACGGTTTTCGAGTCACTGATGTTAAGAGCCGCCACTTATGTCGCTCATGTGCAATTAATACCCTGACAGGCGTTATTCCCTTCATCACCCTGTGATGGCGCGATAATTTACCCTTCAGCTTGGTGCGCTCACTGTACCTTATCTTTCATCATAAGCTCATGCACCTCTTATACCGTAGCCAAAGCCCAGAAAAACGTTATATCTTTCATCAACCGGCGCTGTCTCGATCATTCACCCTTCATGATTGTGCACTGACTGTATCTGATCTTTCCTTATGCGCTCATGCACGCCTTTTCTCGTTCGTACTTTCCTATATTGTTTATTTGTTTCGTTCTTTGCATACTGCGCCACCGGAATGTTGCCGCGGCTGGGAAAGTAAGCCTTCCGCTTCGACCTTAACTTTTTTACGCATCATTGCGAATAGGACTTCGCACAATCACAATGTGCGAGAGGCCGACATGCAGGAGGGGCCGACTGGAAAAGGTGGAACAATCGCCCAGGGAAGTACTGCACAATGTGTATCGCAGAACCGCCACTACAATAGGAAAGACGGCATGAGAGGGTGGGCTTCACAGTGTTGCGTTGCTATGCCACCGAGGACGGCATAGGGTCGATTGAAGATGGCTTCGCTGTTGAAAATGTGGTGCAATGAATAAATATCAAAATATCCAAGAAAGTACACAGTTTGCGCAAGTGATGTCAGCCATGTGAAGAGGTGATTTACCACTACATTCATTCCTGCATTAGTGATTCATATGAAACAAGACCCAGTCCCGTTACGAGCTTCGCTTATCCCCTTCAGTAAGAGCAAATTCGCTCAAAGGTCATTATTAAACGAAGTAACCAAACGACTCCATAGAAGCAGCTGGTGTCAAAGCAGTTCGAAAACCCCGCATATTTCCACAGCCATCCCATGAACAATGAGGACGACTAGAAGTTAAGGAACTGAGACAAAGAAACAACTTCGTGGAATTCTCTCGGGAGATTTGACGTTTCGGTAGTGTACGTGTAGTTATGTCGGAGAGGGAGAGACTCTAATTAGGCTGTGCAGAACCGCCGCTACTACATGAATGACGTCAGGAGAGGGTGGACTAGAAGACAAGGAGCTGAGACAAAGAAACAGCTTCTTGGAATTCCCTCGGGAGCAGTGACGTATTAGCAGTGTAAGTGCAGTCATTGTCGGAGAGGGAGAGACTCCATCTTCTCGCACCCTACAGTGAGAACGGTTATACTACGTACAAATACCGATGTGGCGTTCAACCCATAAAGAATTCAAGATACGCCGTTACTACACTTCTCTAAATCGCTGTGTATAAGATGACAGTGCATCAGATCGCCTAAATGAGTTTCTTTGCGCTCAAGAGTACATGCAATGGTTTCTAGCTGAAAGCGTTTTCGGTTAGGGTACTGAAATAAAAGCTTCTTGTTAGAGCGTTTTGGTTGAGAGATTTATGAGCATTCTTAACCAGGAAGAATTTCTTGGCGGACTTTTCTCAACTTGGCCACATCTAATCTATCTATCTATCTATCTATCTATAGTCGCCTACATCTCTTCACTCTCCTAGTCGGCTAGTTGCCTTTGCATACCAACATATGAGAGCTCTCTCACGACGAGCGTGAATGGCTTATTTTTATTATTGCGATAGCAATTATATGGACAGTCTCGGCTGGTTTTTGCCGTCCCCGTTGCCGCCGTCATGAACGGTATATATATATATATATATATATATATATGTGTGTGTGTGTGTGTGTGTGTGTGTGTGTGTGTATGCGTAAACGTCCCAATGAAACATAAGCCAGATAAATGCTTCCGAAGCGCGGAATCGAACCAGGAGCCTCTCGCTCCGCAGCGCGTGGCACTAACCACTACGCCACGAGGAGCATATCCTTCAGGGAGCTAACGGCGAGCCTTATATACATACTCTTTACCGCTGGCAGGACTCAGAGACGGCAGGCGCTTATAATCGTTTCTTCATTACCAGCGAGATGGCGTGAGGAGCGCAGCGGGCGTATTTAAAATTCGTAGGCCAGCTCGCTCGCTTCTTCTATTTGCGCAGGGCCTTGCCCTTCCGCTGTTTGCTCGCGCGGTTGTCTCGTGGTGAGAGGAAGAGGGATGTTTCGAGCTTTGACCGTGATATCCGCGCTGATGTTACGGGAGCGTACGCAAGTCCCTCGAACTCAAGGGACGCCGCTAAACGAACAAGCAGAAGATGAGCGTGAACTATCAAGTGTCACAGCACGACACTTGAAGCACGCTACAGTTTACTTCGCTGCTTCGGCCGCCTTTGCAACAGGAGCGCTGTTCAAACGAAGAGTATCCATTGTGACAGCTTATTCGCGCTCATTCGGTGCATATCTGTGCGTTCGTTTCGTGCGCGCTTCACTTGATAGTTCGCGCTCATCTTCTGTTTGTTCATTTAGTCGCCTCCCCTAGCTTTTTATGTGTAGCTTTGGGACACACTACGTATAAAGCCCTTCGTACCAGCACGCGCTGCCCTCGGAAGGTGCTCACTTAGCAAGTGCATGTTTGCTACAATTAATATTGCTCCTGAAGCTGCGAGCCTCACTTCGTATAGCATTACAGTTTCTTGCTATCGCATTCAATGCTTCGCCCTTGCGGCGAAACTGTGACCTTTTTTCACTAACACGACATATTATTCATGCGCATCACTGTTAATGACACTCAAATCATGCGTACTTTTCGGCACTTCGAACGGGGCACTGCCTCCAGATCTGCCCACAGATGGGACGGTCGGCTTAAACAGCACTGGTTTTAAAAGGAGAAAGAAGCGCCGTTTGTGAATGCTTACGATTGAAACGCAGGTATAAGGACGCAGACGCACATGCAGCTTACCAATTTATAGACGTGGTATCGAACACGGGCCGTTGAGCTGCCAAGTAAGCACGCTACCATCAGGCTACGGTGGAGCTTTCCGCGCGATATACAGAGTAAAAAATCCTATTCCTCCTTTGAGTTCTGATGATGTGTTTGTGTAACGTCACACTTCTGAAGTGGGATACCTACTATAATTAGCAATACGTATCTTCTGCTACCATTCGGTATATCTTTTGTGCAACTTTGCTCGATACCATAGGAATACTTGTACGAACGACTCTTATGGTGGCACATCAGCGCACCACGTAGCGCATTTTTCTTCGACAAGGCAGACACATGTGCTTTGAACTTACCTGAGTGCTAAGCTTGCAAGTGCTAAAATAAGGACGCAGTACACTATTGTGATGGGAGGCTTCAATGCTAAGGTAGGCGAGAAGCAGGAAGGAGACAAGGCAGTCGGGAACTGTAACCTGGTTTCTAGGAATGACAGAGCGGAATTAATAGTAAAGTTGGCAGAGCGAAATAATCTTCACATCATGAATACCTTCTTCTGTAAACGGGAGAATCGGACGTGGGCATGGAGAAGCCCCAATGGCGATGATAAAAATGATATAGACTTCATACTATACACTGACCCTGGCATCGTGCAGGATGTGGAAGTGTTGGGAAGAGTTAAGTGCAGGGGCCACAGGTTGGTAAGATCTCGAAATGGGCTAGACTTGAGTAAAGACCGCAATATGCTAGTACGAAAGAAGCGGATCCGTGAGTTAACAGTAAGAAAGAAAGTCCAAGAATTCAGGGTAGCTCTGAAAAACAGATATTCAGCTCTAAGAGAAACAGACAGGTATTTCCTTTCAGGAAGTCAGTGATAATATCACATGCATTGCCACGGAGTGCGCAATAGAAGTAGGAGGCAAGATCGGTAGATTACTATCAAACTTTCCCAGGAGATATATGGCAAATGAGTTCTGCGGAAACCCGCAAGGTGGAGTAACGTTTTATGAAAGGGAAATTTAGCATCCACCCGGACAGGCGTTGGTCCTGGGTTCGATCCCCGGACCAGGACGAATTTTTCGGCAACTAGGAAGCTTTCATTTCTGAGAAATCCGTATGGATTTCCTTGTAGCCTTGTGCTACAAACGGGTGGATGCTAATTTTCCCTTTCATAAAACGTTACTCCACCTTGCGGGTTTCCGGAGAATTCATTTGCCATATATTCTCGCGCATGTGCTTCGAGTTGTCGATGGATTCGCCCTCGCGCTGTCAATCGCTAGCCTCCTGGTTAGCTCAATTGGTAGAGCGAGCGCCCCGGACAGGCGTTGGTCCCGGGTTCGATCCCCGGACCAGGACGAATTTTTCGGCAACTAGGAAGCTTTCATTTCTGAGAAATCCGTATGGATTTCCTTGTAGCCTTGTGCTACAAAAGGGAGGATGCTAATTTTCCCTTTCATAAAACGTTACTCCACCTTGCGGGTTTCCGCAGAACTCATTTGCCATATATTCTCGCCCATGTGCTTCGAGTTGTCGATGGATTCGCCCTCGCGCTGTCAATCGCTAGCCTCCTGGTTAGCTCAATTGGTAGAGCGAGCGCCCCGGACAGGCGTTGGTCCCGGGTTCGATCCCCGGACCAGGACGAATTTTTCGGCAACTAGGAAGCTTTCATTTCTGAGAAATCCGTATGGATTTCCTTGTAGCCTTGTGCTACAAACGGGTGGATGCTAATTTTCCCTTTCATTCCCAGGAGATGAAAGACTTGATTACATGACGGCAAGGCCTGATAGTATCAAATGCAACTGACAGAATAGAACTAGCGGAGCTTTCGAAGTTAATCAATAAGCGTAAGACAGCCGACATACGAAAGTATAATATGGAGCGGATTGAGCATGCTCTAAGGAGCATGCTCTTTAAGCATAACATAGTGAACTTCTAGAGAAAGCAAGGGTGGCAGGGGGTGGCAGATAGTGGCAGATAGATAGGGGGTGGGCAGATGAGATCGGGAAGTTTGCGGGGATAAATTGGGCCCAGTTAGCACAGGACAGGGTAATTGGAGATCTATGGGAGAGGCTTTTGCCCTGCAGTGGGCGTAGACAGGCTGATTATGATGATGGTTCACTGAGCTAAATTTGAGTCGCCACGGTGCTGTCAACGTTGCCGCTTAGGTCACACTTGGCATATTATGAGTCGGGCTTTGGCTTAAAGATGCCGTCCGCGTAATGGCGCCAAAGTGCACAGTAGAGGATGTCCTCGCTTGAGCCACTCGCTCCGCTCAACGCGCATCAGTGGTATCCCATCACTAGGTGTCAATGTATACAGGTACCTAGCTAAATTTATGTTCTACGCAGCGAATACAAGCTGCATAACAAAACGGCTTGGCTCCCTAGACGATAAGTAGCCTTATGGTGTTTGAGAAACATGTAATTGGCAGTTTTGGCTAACTGAAAGGTCCACACAAGATCAGTAATTACGCATAAGCAATCATTACATACCATGGATGAAAAAGTGAATAGAATTAAATATTGTCCTACATAAATTAGCAACAAAAAATGCCTTTTCAGCTTAATCATTAACTATGCTAAAATGAGAAAGGTATTCTATAGAACCAACGCATCGCGAAAGTCGAGATCAGGAGGACCAGTTAGCCAAGAAACTGCCATGCCGCAGTTTTTGGTCTTCAGCAAAGTTCTGTGAGTGAAGGCAACGTCTTCATGAGAATTGAGAACGAAGCAAATGCACACATTTGTGTAAGCATACAGTAAGCACACAGTAGTGATAAGTTGAGTACATTAAGGATAAGGGGCGCTGGTGTGGATATCATAAGAATCTTTCGTTGGAAGATATAGAGGCTGTCGAAGAAAAGAAAGAGAACTTATTATAAGGTAGAGAGTTCGGTCTTAGGAACTGCATTCTCGCCCACTATTCTGCACATGCCAAAAAAGGAAAGGGGGAAAAAGCGGGATGAATATCTTGATGGCGTCAGTAAGAAGCGATGCGTGTGAACATTCACAGCACACAGTGCTGTCTCGAAGTTTTATCAACTAGTCCGGTATTCTTCAAGAAATTCACAACCGCCTTTATAGCAGTTATGAAAGCTCTCTTATCGGTCATTACGAATAAGTAATGTTGGATAATCGCGTGCGGGGTGAAACTAATACGCATGCGTTGTTTACCACACTGCTTTAGAAGTGAGCACGCATTACTGCTCCGCGCATACAGCCGGTTGTGGACGACTAGCACTGCGGGGAAATTGCTTTTTTTACTCCACTACGACGTTATAAGTTGTCTTCTGTCATTACAGCATGTTTTGTCCTTGTCACTCATACTGTCATGACTATGTTTAAATCGCATCACAGCAATAGCGCAATGTCTTGTTCTGACATGCACCATGATCACATAAACTTTGCAGATACTCTAGTGCCGGCTTCTGATTGACCTAGGCAGTAATACTCAATACTGAAGCGCCAGTGGTGCACACCCGCTGTTCCCAGGCGACCATGAGACAAACTTGATAGCGTCGTCGTTGTGTGCAATATGTGTATCATATTAGTGAGGCTAAGACCAATAATTTCTGCTCGCCACACTCATGCCCTACCATGAGAATTAGGTGTATAGAAAGTGAACTGGACAGCCAGGAGAGCGCAAATACTAGGGCGACTTTATAGATAGATAGATAGATAGATAGATAGATAGATAGATAGATAGATAGATAGATAGATAGAATCAAAGTAATTAAACTAGCCATGAAATGCTTATATTGAAACGCTGTTGCTATCAGGCATAGTTTTATATTAAAGAAGCCGTGTGCGTCTCTGCCCAAGGTGTTTCTCGGCAGATGCACTGATATTTCCGCA
>CM023490.1:55310734-55373201 GCA_013339685.2 Hyalomma asiaticum | reverse complement strand
CACCCTGTGATGGCGGCGATAATATACCCTTCAGCTTGGTGCGCTCACTGTACCTTATCTTTCATCATAAGCTCATGCACCTCTTATACCGTAGCCAAAGCCCAGAAAAACGTTATATCTTTCATCAACCGCGCTGTCTCGATCATTCACCCTTCATGATTGTGCACTGACTGTATCTGATCTTTCGTTATGCGCTCACGCACGCCTTTTCTCGTTCTTACTTTCCTAGATTGTTTATTTGTTTCGTTCTTTGCATATTGCGCCACCGGAATGTTGCCGCGGCTGGGGAAGTAAACCTTCCGCTTCGACCTTAACTTTTTACGCATCATTGCGAATAGGACTTCGCACAATCACAATGTGGGACTGGCCGACATGCAGGAGGGGCCGACTGGAAAAGGTGGAACAATCGCCCAGGGAAGTACTGCACAATGTGTATCGCAGAACCGCCACTACTATAGGAAAGACGGCATGAGAGGGTGGGCTTCACAGTGTTGCGTTGCTATGCCACCGAGGACGGCTTAGGGTCGATTGAAAATGGCTTCGCTGCTGAAAATGTGGTGCAATGAATAAATATCAACATATCCAAGAAAGTACACAGTTTGCGCAAATGATGTCAGCCATGTGAAGAGGTGATTTACCACTACATTCATTCCTGCATTAGTGATTCATATGAAACAAGACCCAGTCCCGTTACGAGCTTCGCTTATCCCCTTCTGTAAGAGCAAATTCACTCAAAGGTCATTATTAAACGAAGTAACCAAACGACTCCATAGAAGCAGCTGGTGTCAAAGCAGTTCGAAAACCCCGCATATTTCCACAGCCATCCCATGAACAATGAGGACGACTAGAAGTTAAGGAACTGAGACAAAGAAACAACTTCGTGGAATTCTCTCGGGAGATTTGACGTTTCGGTAGTGTACGCGTAGTTATGTCGGAGAGGGAGAGACTCTAATTAGGCTGCGCAGAACCGCCGCTGCTACATGAATGACGTCAAGAGAAGGTGGACTAGAAGACAAGCAGCTGAGACAAAGAAACAGCTTCTTGGAATTCCCTCGGGAGCAGTGACGTATTAGCAGTGTAAGTGCAGTCATTGTCGGAGAGGGAGAGACTCCATCTTCTCGCACCCTACAGTGAGAACGGTTATACGACGTACAAATACCGATGTGGCGTTCAACCCATAAAGAATCCAAGATACGCCGTTACTACACTTCTCTAAATCGCTGTGTATAAGATGACAGTGCATCAGATCGCCTAAATGAGTTTCTTTGCACTCAAGAGTACATGCAATGGTTTCTAGCTGAAAGCGTTTTCGGTTAGGGTACTGAAATAAAAGCTTTTTGCTAGAGCGTTTTGCTTGAGAGATTTATGAGCATCTTAACGAGGAAGAATTTCTTGGCGGACTTTTCTCAACTTGGCCACATCTATCTATCTATCTATCTATCTATCTATAGTCGCCTACATCTCTTCACTCTCCTAGTCGGCTAGTTGCCTTTGCATACCATACATATGAGAGCTCTCTCACGACGAGCGTGAATGGCTTATTTTTATTATTGCGATAGCAATTATATGGACAGTCTCGGCTGGTTTTTGCCGTCCCCGTTGCCGCCGTCATGAACGGTATATATATATATATATATATATATATATGTGTTGTGTGTGTGTGTGTGTGTGTGTGTGTGTGTATGCGTAAACGTCCCAATGAAACATAAGCCAGATAAATACTTCCGAAGCGCGGAATCGAACCAGGAACCTCTCGCTCCGCAGCGCGTGGCACTAACCACTACGCCACGAGAGCATATCCTTCAGGGAGCTAACGGCGAGCCTTATATACATACTCTTTACCGCTGGCAGGACTCAGAGACGGCAGGCGCTTATAACCGTTTCTTCATTACCAGCGAGATGGCGTGAGGAGCGCAGCGGGCGCATTTAAAAGTCGTAGGCCAGCTCGCTCGCTTCTTCTATTTGCGCAGGGCCTTGCCCTTCCGCTGTTTGCTCGCGCGGTTGTCTCGTGGTGAGAGGAAGAGGGATGTTTCGAGCTTTGACCGTGATGTCCGCGCTGATGTTACGGGAGCGTACGCAAGTCCCTCGAACTCAAGGGACGCCGCTAAACGAACAAGCAGAAGATGAGCGTGAACTATCAAGTGTCACAGCACGACACTTGAAGCACGCTACAGTTTACTTCGCTGCTTCGGCCGCCTTTGCAACAGGAGCGCTGTTCAAACGAAGAGTATCCATTGTGACAGCTTATTCGCGCTCATTCGGTGCATATCTGTGCGTTCGTTTCGTGCGCGCTTCACTTGATAGTTCGCGCTCATCTTCTGTTTGTTCACTTAGCGCCTCCCCTAGCTTTTTATGTGTAGCTTTGGGACACACTACGTATAAAGCCCTTCGTACCAGCACGCGCTGCCCTCGGAAGTCGCTCACTTAGCAAGTGCATGTTTGCTACAATTAATATTGCTCCTGAAGCTGCGAGCCTCACTTCGTATAGCATTACAGTTTCTTGCTATCGCATTCAATGCTTCGCCCTTGCGGCGAAACTGTGACCTTTTTTCACTAACACGACATATTATTCATGCGCATCACTGTTAATGACACTCAAATCATGCGTACTTTTCGGCACTTCGAACGGTGCACTGCCTCCAGATCTGCCCACAGATGGGACGGTCGGCTTAAACAGCACTGGTTTTAAAAGGAGAAAGAAACGCTGTTTGTGAATGCTTACGATTGAAACGCAGGTATAAGGACGCAGACGCACATGCAGCTTACCAATTTATAGACGTGGTATCGAACACGGGCCGTTGAGGTGCCAAGTAAGCACGCTACCATCAGGCTACGGTGGAGCTTCCCGCGCGACATACAGAGTAAAGAATCCTATTCCTCCTTTGAGTTCTAATGATGTGTTTGTGTAACGTCACACTTCTAATGTGGGATACGAACTATAATTGCAATACGTATATTCTGCTACGATTCGGTATATCTTTTGTGCAACTTTGCTCGATACCATAGGAATACTTGTACGAACGACTCTTATGGTGGCACATCAGCGCACCACGAGCTCATTTTTCTTCGACAAGGCAGACACATGTGCTTTGAACTTACCTGAGTGCTAAGCTTGCAAGTGCTAAAATAAGGACGGAGTACACTATTGTGATGGGAGGCTTCAATGCTAAGGTAGGCGATAAGCAGGAAGGAGACAAGGCAGTCGGGAACTGTAACCTGGTTTCTAGGAATGACAGAGCGGAATTATTGGTAAAGTTTGCAGAGTGAAATAATCTTCACATCATGAATACCTTCTTCCGTAAACGGGAGAATCGGATGTGGGCATGGAGAAGCCCCAATGGCGATGATAAAAATGATATAGACTTCATACTATACAATGACCCTGGCATCGTGCAGGATGTGGAAGTGTTGGGAAGAGTTAAGTGCAGGGGCCACAGGTTGGTAAGATCTCGAAATGGGCTAGACTTGAGTAAAGACCGCAATATCCTAGTACGAAAGAAGCGGATCCGTGAGTTAACAGTAAGAAAGAAAGCCCAAGAATTCAGGGTAGCTCTGAAAAACAGATATTCAGCTCTAAGAGAAACAGACAGGTATTTCCGTTCAGGAAGTCAGTGATAATCTCACATGCATTGCCACGGAGTGCGCAATAGAAGTAGGAGGCAAGATCGGTAGATTACTATCAAACTTTCCCAGGAGACGAAAGACTTGATTATATGACGGCAAGGCCTGATAGTATCAAATGCAACTGACAGAATAGAACTAGCGGAGCTTTCGAAGTTAATCAATAAGCGTAGGACAGCCGACATACGAAAGTATAATATGGAGCGGATTGAGCATGCTCTAAAGAACTGAAGGAGGCTGAAAGCGGCGAAGAGACGTCTAGGCATAGGCAAAAATCAGATGTATTCATTACGAGACAGGCAAGGCAATGTGACCACGTTTAGAGATGAGATAGTTACAATAGCTGAGGACTTCTACAGAGATCTCTACAGTAGGCGCGTTAAACAGGATAATAGTGAACGGGCAAGCAGTTTAGAAGATGTTGGCTGACATTCCACCATCACTGACAGAGGAAGTACTGAAAGCTTTGAAAGAGATACAAGCGGGGAAGGCATCCGGCGAGGAAAAGATAACAGCTGACCTCTTAAAGGATGATGGGCAGATTGTACTAGAAAAACTGGCAAGCCTGTGCACGCAAAGCCTAATGACTACGAGCATTAGGCATTGATTCTCCGAAGAGGAAAGTGTCATAACAGCTGCGACTTACCGTTACTCACCTACGGGCAGAAACTTGAAGGCTAACTAAAATGGTGCAGCTTAAATTGAGGACAATGCAGCGAGGTATGCAACGGGAAATCGTACGTGCAACATTAATGGAGAAGAAAAGAACGGAATGGGTTAGGGAACAAATGTGGGTCAAGGACATAATAATAGAAATAAAAAATAAATGGGCGTGGGCGGGCCGTGTAATGCGAAAACAAGGCAACCCTAGGTCTTTAAACATAACATAGTGGAGTTCTAGAGAAAGCAAGGTTGGCAGGGGGCGGCAGATAGTTAGGTTGGCAGATGAGATCAGGAAGTTTGCGGGGATTAATTGGGCCCAGTTAGCACAGGACAGGTTAATTGGAGATCTATGGGAGGGGCTTTTGGCCTGCAGTGGGCGTAGACAGGCTGATAATGATGATGGTTCACTCAGCTAAATTTCAGTCGCCACGGTGCTGTCAACGTTGCCGGTTAGGCCACACTTGGCATATTATGAGTCGGGCTTTGGCGTAAGGATGCCGTCCGCGTAACGACGCCAAAGTGCACAGTACAGGATGTCCTCGCTTGAGCCACTCGCTCCGCTCAACGCGCTTCAGTGGCATCCCATCACTAGGTGTCAATGTATACAGGTACCCAGCTAAATTTATGTTCTACGCAGCGAATACAAGCTGCATAACAAAACGGCTTGGCTCCCTAGACGATAAGTAGCCTTATGGTGTTTGAGAAACATGTAATTGGCAGTTTTGGCTAACTGAAAGGTCCACACAAGATCAGTAATTACGCATAAGCAATCATTACATACCATGGATGAAAAAGTGAATAGAATTAAACATTGTCCTATATAAATTAGCAACAAAAATGTCTTTTCAGCTTAATCATTAAATATGCTAAAATGAGAAAGGTATTCTATAGAACCAATGCATCGCGAAAGTCGAGATCACGAGGACCAGTCAGCCAACAAACTGCCATGACGCAGTTTTGGTCTTCAGCAAATATCTGTGAGTGAAAGCAACGTCTTCATGAGAATTGAGAACGAAGCAAATGCACACATTTATGTAAGCATACAGTAAGCACACAGTAGTGATAAGTTGAGTACATTAAGGATAAGGGGCGCTGGTGTGGATATCATAAGAATCTTTCGTTGGAAGATATAGAAGCTGTCCAAGAAAAGAAAGAGAACTTATTATAAGGTAGAGAGTTCGGTCTTAGGAACTGCATTCTCGCCCGCTATTATGCACATGCCAAAAAAAGGAAAGGGGGAAAAAGCGGGATGAATATCTTGATGGCGTCAGTAAGGAGCGATGCGTGTGAACATTCAGAGCACACAGTGCTGTCTCGAAGTTTTATCGACTATTCAGGTATTCTTCAAGAAATTCACAACCGCCTTTATAGCAGTTATGAAAGCTCTCTTATCGGTCATTACGAATAAGTAATGTTGGATAATCGCCTGCGGGGTGAAACTAATACGCATGCGTTGTTTACCACACTGCTTTAGAAGTGAGCACGCACCACTGCTCCGCGCGTACAGCCGGTTGTGGACGACTAGCACGGCGGGGAAAGTGGTTTTTTTACTCCACTACGACGTTATAAGTTGTCTTCTGTCATTACAGCACGTTTTGTCCTTGTCACTCACACTGTCGTGACTATGTTTAAATCGCATCACAGCAATAGCGCAATGTCTTGTTTTGACATGCACCATGATCACATAAACTTTGCAGATACTCTAGTGCCGGCTTCTGATCGACATAGGCAGTAATTCTCAATACTGAAGCACCAGTGGTGCACACCCGCAATTCCCAGGCGAGAATGAGACAAACTTGATAGCGTCGTCGTTGTGTGCAATAAGTGTATCATATTAGTGAGGCTAAGACCAATAATTTCTGCTCGCCACACACTCATGCCCTACCATGAGAATTAGGTGTATGGAAAGTGAACTGGAGAGCCAGGAGAGCGCAAATACTAAGGCGACTTTATAGATAGAGGGATAGATAGATAAATCCATAGATAGATAGATAGATAGATATATAGAATCAAAGGAATTAAAGCTAGCCATGAAATGCTTATATTGAAACGCTGTTGCTATCAGGCATAGTTTTATATAAAGAAGCCATGTGCGTCTCTGCCCACGGTGTTTCTCGGCAGGTGTACTGGTATTTCCGCGCAGCCTTTTTTTCCTCTCGCCCTTTCTCATTGTCTTCTTGTTTAAATTGCCATTGCGTCATTCAGTGTGAAAACTACAGTCGTGTTACTGAATTAAATCCAAAACTACGGCTTGATAAACGTAGAAACTGGAAATGAGTGAAATTAGGAATACATAGTCGTAATTGCGTTCAATATAGGTGTTGGTGGTAGTGGTGGTGGTGGTGGTGGTAGCAACTTTATTTGCAAGTCCGGCAAATTCGCGGCCTGGGCCTAGGCCGCCCCTGAGGAGGTCCGGAGACCCTGTCTTCTCGCCGCCTCACGGGCTTGCTGGATGGCCCATAACTGGTCCTGTAGGTTTGAGCTGTGCAGCGCGGCCGTCCACCGCGACGCAGCTTCATCGGAGGAGAGTGCATTTTCCTTGCCTATAACTTCACATTCCCAAAGAATGTGCTTAAGGGATACGTTAGCCATACTGCATAGTTTGCATTTGTCGTCAGAATATAAATCCGGATATATCCTCCTGAGATGGACAGGGTTGGGGAAGGTCTTGGTTCGTAACTGCCGCCAGTCTACCGCTCGGGCCCTGTCGAGTTGGGGTTAGGGGGTGGACAAACACGCCTGGATTTTTGATAAAATTTTGACATGTCGCAGTATCTGGTCATTCTGTCCTCTATCCGTCTCTCCTTTCGATTCCCATCCCCCAAAGAAGAGGATCCTTCTACACGCGCACGGAACGTAAGACCTCGCGCAACGCGGTGGACCTCCTCGTTGAGGTTGCTTACTGGGGTGTCTGGGGATGTGTGAGTCGGGAACCATTAATAATTTGCCTTTTCTCTGTAGGCGTTTATTTATCTTCAGCACTACGAGAGCACAGCATAAAGTTTATATATCAGAACACACGTCATATTCTGTGATCAATGGGCTGTAGAGCAGATTATAATCGCGAGATCGAAGACGTAGAGCATGTGAGGAAATCGAGTGAATGATCAGAGCTGCTATGCACGAAATGACTTTAGCTCCCGTGCTAAGGGAGCTTCAAGCAACCTACAGCCATAGGGGCCTTCAAGGGGCCTTCAACCATAGGGGCCTTCAGCATAGGGGCCTTCAAGCAAAATCATGTGGGTACTCTTTCACATAAGCTCATTGAAATCATACAAGAACATCCGGTCAATCTGTCCAAAGTTTAATGCATGCGGTATAGCCCAAACCGTTGACACAAGTCCACATTACTTAAGTTAGTTAATAATCTTACAAAATGGAAAGAAACTTAGAGTATAAGTGCTTCTTACTGTGTGTTCACAATAACCACAAAACTGCAACCACTATTTATTTTTTTATTTTATTTATTTTTACATACTGCAGCCTCAATGAGGCTATTGCAGGAGCGGGAAAAGAAGAAAACAACAACAACAACAAATCAACATTCATGAACAGGCTTCCAGAAATTCTTGAAGTGGTAGAGAACGAACACTTCCGGGCAGCAAATTCCAGGCTTCCATAGTGGAAGGGAAAAAGCTGTATTTGAACATGTCAGTATGGGTGAAAAAAGTTGCAATGTTAAGGGCATGGTCACTCCTCGTGGACAAAGATCTGGAAAACTTCAGATATGATTCTAAAGTGCCGAAGCGAGAAGAATGGATTAAATTGTGCAGAAATTTTAGGCATTCAACATGGCGACGCTTCGCAAGTGTAGTGAGACCTATCTGTGGAAGGAAATTTGTTAGAGAAAAATCCCTGTCATATCTCTTGCATACAAAGCGCACAGCTCTTTTTTGAACGGATTCTAGTTTCTTGATATCACATTTCTTATGGGGGTTCCAAACCACAGTACCATATTCGAGAATGGGACGAATAGCAGTTTTGTAGGTAAGCAGTTTCGTTTCCTGAGGAGCAAAACGAAGCGTACGATGTAAATAACCTAAACTTTTAAGGGCTTTGTTGCAAGTGAGATCAATATGTTTAGACCATGATAAATTATGCGTCATAAGGATACCAAGGTACTTAAATTCGGACACCCTGCACAAACTGACATTGTTAAAACCGTAGTCAAAAGTCAACGGGTATGAACGTCTGGTAAATGACATAATGACCGTCTTGGAGAAGTTAATATTCATTTTTCATGATTTGGCCCAGCTACAAAAATGAGAAAATGAATTGTTAAGAATGGCATGATCCAGTGGAGATTTAACAGTACGATACAGGACGCAGTCATCTGCGAAAAGGCGTATTTTCACAGAAGTGTGCAAGGGGAGGTCATTAATATAAAGCAGGAATAAGAGGGGTCCTAGCACAGAACCCTGAGGAACTCCTGATGAAACCGGCATCGAAGGCGAGTTAGTAGAGTTGAAGCGCACATATTGCGAGCGCTGCAAAAGAAAGTCGGATATCCAGCCAACCAATGATGCATTCTTTTGTATAACAAACAATTTGTGCAATAGTTTAGGGTGTGATACAGTGTCGAAAGCCTTGGCAAAATCATAACTGATATTTCGTTTGTCATTTAGAATGGGGGCCGGGCGCCATAATGCGGATTGTCATTCAAGGCCAGCGATTTTCGCTTTCCGCTGTACAGGTTGCCATCAGTTTAGTGAGCTTCCTATGAGTTACACGTATCACCGCTGGTTAAGAAATTCGACGACAATCACAGATGTGCTCCAAGATGGGCACGGAATAAGAAAGTAAGGAAAAGAAAAAATAGCTCTTCATCCATAGAGAGATGGGGCCAAGCGATGCTGCCGGGTGTATGTCTTTTACAGATGACTCTTTCTTGGATATCCAAACCCGAAAACTTCAGTCTGTCCATATGTATGTCTTATGTTTGTCTGTCACATGACAGAACCACCCGGCGAAGTCAAACTGGCCTCGGAAACCAATCACAAAACTAGCATTCGTGAATGCATACACGTCAAAATGATACAGCCAGAGGAAGTCTCGGGTCCATTTCCTCTGTCTGCATGTCTGCCTTTCTGTGCCTTACGTTCCTTTCTCCATAAATTTCTTGCTTGCTGAATTGCTTGCTTCGTGCTCTCTTTCTTTCCTACATCTTTTATGCCGTTGGCTCGTTGCAACATCCTTCCTTTACTTCTTTGTTATGTATAAATTCCGAGGCTCTCATGTGTTGACGTCTCCGTTTGCCCAGCTGTCACTGCAGAGCGTGCATCTATTACGAACGCACGCGTTGTGCGTGAATAATCGAACGGCATGGAAAGAAAGTGGTCACAATGCATTTAATATGGTGACTTCATGGCCAAATGCATCATTCTATTTCAATACCGGCGGCTGCACTGCCCAGTCAATACAAGGTTCTCATGAAAAAGACCGCAGTGTTTTCCTCTGATTTTCTGCTAGCCAGTTCATGCATACATGCGCTCCCGGGAGAGGCAGTGACGGTTTCCAGCTAAAAAGTTAGGTTCGAGAAATATCGCGTTCATACAAACGTCGTGCATATGGACATGTAGCGTTATAAATTTTGAAAGAGCTACGGAGAATAAAAATTACACCATCTCCCCGAAGGGGACCATGGGGTGATGCGGAGCATCGCTGGGAGTTTCAACGGTGCATTTAACAGCGGCGTTTACAGGTTTGCAGTGCTGTTGCTTCCATCACACAATACCACCAACTTCTTTCATCGGAGAAGGAGCTACTACTGAAGCGAAGCGCGCGCGCGCTTTCTACCCGCTTTATTTATTGTAGCAGCTGTTGGAGAGAGGGGAGAGGAGAGTCGCGCATGCGTAGTGTGAGTGCGGACGCCGGTTGACGCGTGACATACCCACGAGCAAGAGATTCTCCGCATCTCAAATAACCAAGAAGAAAGTTCGTAGCGATATATAAACAAGACTGAAAGCTCTAGCGACTGACCGATCAAGGAAACTAGTAAAAAAAAGTACGCTTCACGAATCAGTCAGGATGCACTCGGCACCATGCGGCAGATTTTGCATCGCACTGATTTATCGGAGGCGAGCCAAGGCACAATGTTGTGCCGCTGGAAGCCCACTGCTACAAGCGCCCGCCCAGGGCTGAAATACCGCGACCAGCGCATAAACTGTGCAGTAGCCCTCACATGGAGCACCTGGAGCACCGTGCTCAACCCCTACCACCAGGCACCGTCACTACCGGAGCCTCGAGGAGGACTGGCCTAGGAATAGGCTTCAAGCCACTCCTGCACGCCAAGGGGAACGTGATGCCCGCTCCACACGCGTCCCTGCGGTTGCCTTTCAGCTCCTGCACCACCAGAGCGGTTGCGTCGAGTACGAGGCCGCCCAGATCATTACGAGGAGCCTCAGGAACAACGCCATACTGTTGCATGTTTCTTTCTTTCTTTCTTCGTTCCTTAATATTTGGCTCTTGCCCACTACGGGGGACTGGCCAAAAAGCCGGCGGTTAATATAAAGAGGAACAGGGAGGAATCAGCAAAATGGAATGTTAGAGAATGGTCAACTATTTATAATACAAGTGAACCATAATAAAATAATTTGAAGTTTAATCAACTTGTGGGAGCAACTTCGAGGTACCAAGTTTTGGTTGGAATGATGATTAGCAATGAATTCTTCTTGTGTCACGAAGGAAACTGCACATGGCTAAAGAGACGTTCCTGTTGCTGTAGCCTAGTGAGGAAGCCCCAAAGGAAAGAATATTCTGAGATTTCAGAGGAATTTTTAAATTCCTGAATGAAATTTCGAAATGCCTTTTCCTCTGGATAATATAACGCTGACAGATAATTAAAAAGTGATCGATGTTTTCAGGCTATTGATAATAACACCATACCGGAGATGGCACCAGACCGCACATGTGTAAATGAAAATTCAATGGAGGGATACGACAGCGAAATTTTGTTACGGCAACTTCCATTTTACGAGAGGGACGCCACTTTTTATCCCAAACAAAAGAAAGGAGCCCATATTCTTCAACAGGTAATTTCATTTTCAACGAATCTTAAAGTAAGGAGTACTTACGGTCTCTACACAGAGTAACAAAGGCAGTGGTAGGTATCCCGGATATTACCGGCCCATCTAGGGACCACCGCGCGAGAACATCAGCCATCTCGTTTATAAATATGCCACGATGGTCTGGCACCCACACCAATGGCACTTTACGCACGTGGGGAGCAATTAAGGATGTGAATGCGTTTAGAACGGAGGACTCGGAATGAGAAGCTGAAGCGAGTGATGTGGATACCGAAAGAGAAGCAGTCACTATACCAACTGCCGAATTTTGTACAGGGAGTTTGCGAATGGTTAAAAGAACGGCTAAGAGCTCTGCTTCGAATATGGGTGTATAATCCGGGAGGCGCAAGGTATATGACCAAGACAGCGTCTCTGAAAAAATGTCCACTCCCGCTTTCTCCTCACACATGGATGCATCGGTCGCAAATGTATTATCAATTCCCAATTGACATAAATGATCTTCTTATAAACCTACTAAATATCTGGAAGGTAGGAGTTTGGCATTAGAAGGGAATATATTATCCAATTCAATTTTATTATTGGCCAATTGTTTATACGTTGAGACGATATCGCGAATGTTAAAATCTGAAGCCGCTAGTTGATTCTGCACAAACAAAACTTGAGGTTTGTATATGCGAGACAAAGGCTCATTAGAAATGAGTAGCGCTTCAGTACAGAACACGAAGTGTGATCGCCACTGTGATAGGCATAAATTTTTAAATATGTTTTGACGGTGAGGATACGGAATCTGCAAGCTAACGTGAGGATTCGGGCTTCTTGGTACCGAACATGGTTGCAATAAATTTTGGTACCTTGAGACAACTCCGACGAGCCTCTCGCTCTGAAAGAACCAAAGGATTAATCTTGTATGCCGGACCACCAGAGTATAAAATACAACCAAATTCTAGAATCGGAGGAACATACATACTGTATATCATAAGAAGAGTGTCTCTGCAAAACCCAGAAGGGTGCTGGCCAAGTCTACGTGTCATCCCAATAGCGCATGTAGCCTTACATTTAATGTGCTCGATATGGTCGCGCCAAAGCAGTTTATGATCGTAAAGCATATCTAAATACTTCACGCACTCTGCTAAGGGAATTATTTCCTGGCGATACTGAAGGGAAATGCTTACTGGATCATTCAAAGGAAGAACAATAACAGAACTTTTGCTAACATTTAATGTCATGCTAATTTGAGTAAACCATAACTCTAGTCTTCCTAAATAGATTGTAAGATTGCATGCAATGAGTGAATATCACCAGCAGAAGCAAAGAACGCAACGTCGTTTGCATATCAATGCGCTTGAATGTTACTGTTACGCAACGGTACTGAGCTTAACAGAACGTTAAATAATACAGGAGATAAAACAGAACCTCGAGGGACTCCTCTGGACTGGTGATATTTTGCTGAGGATAATTCACGATGGGAACCATAGAACTTTCTATCATTTAAGAACTCATACGAACAATTATTAATGTAGCACGGGCAATTGAAGTTTCTTAATGAATTGAGAAGGATGACATGCTCAACACTGCCGTATGCCTTAGCTAAATCTAGAGTTACTAATGCTGCATATTGTCGCCTGTGAAGAGCAAGCTTCATCCGTCCTTCTAAATGTACATGTGCATACCATATAGAATATATAGGTCTAAAGCCAATTTGACGTAGGCTCAGTATTGAGTGATCTGCCAAAAATTTCATGATTGTAATGTAGACCACTCTTTCAATTAATTTCAGAACATGCGAAGTTAGTGCGATAGGTCTAACATTATCAATACGCATATACAATCCTCGCTTTTTAAGCGCAGGGATAATTTTCGCAAATCTCCAATCTGGAGGAATCCAATCTTTTTCGAGTAAGTAGTTGACGAGATTTAGGAGGTCCTGAGGAGACACCCCAAAAAAATTTTTAGCATGCCTGTCGTAATGCCGTCTGGACATGGAGCTGAATTGCGAAGTGACTGAACTGCACGCGCAAGTTCTATAATCACCCTGACGAAATCATCTACACATCCAGGTTTGGGGAATACTGTTTGTATTTCAGTGGTAAAGCGCTTTCCTAACCCCAAATGCAATATCATCTAATACAGCAGACAGTTATTTTGGAGCTAAAACAACCGATTATATATTTACGGGTGGAGAAATAGCCTTACGAAATCGAAGAAATCTGAAAAGAGCTTTTTGTTTACACTTTGTGAAAGAAAGCTATATTGGTTTTCGTCATGAGTGGCTTTCGCTATGGGAACAGTTCTTTTTTAACATGGCTGAGGCATACTTGTAGTTGCCCCAATTAGTAGGACACTGGTTAACAAGGAGCTTTTTCAATGCAGCTTTGCTGTGTATGTATTCTCGTTCACAATCACAGTCCTACCACGCACTCACAGACTTACTTTTCGCCGAGTGTACAGTGCACTGTGCTTTTCTCATAGAGCATTCCAGAACACCACAAAGACTCATCGATATAATATCATTACCAGAACTGGTCAGAGAAGATAAGCTTGAATGTAGACTGTTTTTAAATTTTGAGTAGTCAAAAAAAGTCAGTGTCTGAGTATCTAAAGGAATGACTGGATTATTAACGTCCATCGATATTGGGCGGTGAGCACTATTTGTTGCAGTATCAACAACATCCCAAGGAGAGATGAGCAAGCTTGAGCTAGCGAATGTTAAGTCCAAAACCGATCTCGTGTTGCATCGTACAAAAGTGGCTACTTTAGAGTTAAGACATGTATAATTCTTCTCGCACGTCCAGTTCCACAACAATTTACCCGAGGAATCAGTGCGGTAACACCAATAAACATGACGCGAATTATAGTCACCTGCAAAGAGAGAATTTGCTTTACAGAAGCTCTGAATGATGTCCAGAGTACCTTCCTCTTGTATGCCAGATGGAAAGTAGCTGTTGACAATGCTGAGAGGAACACAACCTGGGAGTGCTAGTTCAAGTACTAAAATTTTGTGATCCCCTGATATTGCCTGATAAACCAGTTCAGCTTGTTCCCCTTCTTCTTCTTCTCCTCTGTACTACGGCACATAACCAATGCAGGGGATTGGCCAAAACTGTTTTGACTTTAAGAGTAGTTTAATATGTGTGGTTTGGCGAAACACAGATGATGAAAATTAAGGTAAATTTTTTTGGTTTCAGTTACACATTTTTTAATTGCTAAACAAACATGCCTGTGACTGTACCCCAAAGTGGACCCTCCAAACGAACGAATAATCATCTCAGTAAATTCCAAGCGTAGTTGGCGAATAATTCGTTTGAGAATTGTCTTTCGCTGGATTTTGAAGCGGCGACAAGATATAAAAAACTGGTGAATCGTTCCGCTTGACATCCACGTTGCACACGCGCTCTGCGCGTCACTTCAACTCCATGGTGTCGCTGTACTTGATTCGCGCTGCTGCCACTTGCCCTTGCCTCGTCTACTTGTTGTCTTCATTCTTGGAAACCACTTGCTCGAAAGAACAGTCAAGTTCGCACACAGAATAACACACGTAAATTCACTACGCATGGCATCATAAATCCTGAAACTGCATTTTAAACATCTTTCCGCGCGCTGAGTGAGAAGGGAAGGATTATCGAAATACTGTTACTGGAAGGAACATGTTCACAGGAACTGCAATGCGAATTGTATACGCTCGACTCAATGAGTTTATTTCTCGTGAGAACATCCCTTCTTCGAGAGAAATAGGATTTAGGCAAGGTTGCTCTATATGGTCGGCTCATGTGGACGTTGAAAGCCGAATACGGCTTGCAAGGCTATCGGGAGAGATTTCAGCATTAGTCACATTGGATATAGCAAGAGCCTATGACTCTGTCGAACATGGACCTTTAATTTCTAGATTAGTCGCATGCAATGTTCCAATCTATATTGTATCTTGGGTTCAGGAATTTCTTTCTGAAAGGCAGTTTTTTTGTTTCCAGGAAGGAGCTACATCTTCTTTATTTAAACAAACAAGGGCCGTGCCGCAGGGATCAGTTTTGTCCCCTCTGTTATTTAAGAATTTATTATCTTCTGTGCCGCTTCATCAGAATGTTCAGCTATATGTGTACGCCGATGATATTGCATTTTTCTATTAGTCCCATGATGTTCACGAATGATACAAAATTTTGCAGTCTTCTTTGTCTGAGCTTGAAGCGTGGGTTAATGGTCTCTTTCTCACGCTTAACGTTGGTAAGTGCGCTTTACTGGTGTTCCCACAAACAGATAATGTATTAATTTCTCTTCACTATGGCAATGAACAGATTCCACAAGTCTCGGCATTGAGATACCTAGGTATTATATATGAAGAAAATCTAAGCTGGCAACAGCAAATTGAAGCAAACAGATGCAAAGGAGAGCGGGCCATGGGCCTGTTGCGACGTTTCAGTAGCAAAAGCACCGGGATGCGAAGGTCAACATTGCTGATCATATACAAACTGTACGTACGCCCCATTTTGGAATTCGGTTGCGTGCTGTTTTGCGCCTGTGCGGCCTATAAGCTACAACCTCTACTTTTGTTAGAAAGGCAAGCCCTACGTCTTTGTCCCGGTCTACCAAAATGTGCGGCCAATAACGTGCTATATTTAGAAGCTCGTATTATACCCCTGGAATCAAGGTTTAAACAACTGACTGTGCAAATATTTCTAAAGCTCTACGACACGCCACTCTTTTTTTAGGAACCGATGGCGACGCTATCAATGGCCTCAGGTCGCTTTTGTCCAATATATGATATCTCACATTCCAGTTTCTCTGCAGAACCTTACTCCCCTAAGGCCACATTCGTCCTTGAGGGATAATCTATATTTCGACCACATTTTCCCTAAAGATGCTAAGCTCCTTCCCTTACGTATTCTTGAAGGATGCCTTCAGGATTATCTCGCCCAGTTTCCTGAGCATCTTGTAATTGCTACGGATGCGACTCAAAGAGTGGAGAAGGCTGGAGTTGGTATATTTTCCTCCCAGTTGAATTGGTCGTTTGCACTCCGGCTGCCTGATTTTACCCCTATATTCCTAGCAGAATTTATGGCTATTGCATTGGCGATTAGGAAATTGAGCCCGTGCCAGACTAAAGTAATCATTATTACAGATGCTTTGTCGGTCTGTTCGCATGTAACATCTCCAAAGCAGTCACCCTTACTGAATATTTTTTCGACACTTGTACCGTCTTACATATCAGAGGTCCGCTTGGTCTGGGTCCCTGGCCACACTGGCATTTTTCTAAATGAATCAGCTGACTCTCTGGCAACGTCACGTTTAGACGGCCCAGTGTTAAATGTGCTGCCTAATTTTTCGTTTATTACAGCTGCGAGGATTAAACGCTTTCTTCTACTGACATGTACTAAGACATCTCTTCTAGATTTGGACGACTATTGCCACCTTCAGTTGGCATGGAATACGGACAAATGCCATTCACGTCAGTGCGAAGTGACTATAGCGAGTCTCAGATGTAGAGCTCCCAGTCTAAATTTCTACCTTAATAAATCTGGTTTCTCCTTAACTAAACTCTGTATGGTATGCAATGAGCCAGAAAACGATTGATCACTTCCTTCTGTCTTGCCGGCGATTTTCTTCACTCCGCCGAGTGTATCTAAATTCATTATTCCATAAACTGCGTTTACCTTTAACAACACCAAATCTTTTATCTTTTGGTGCCTCTCAGGATGGTACAAGCCGTCACGCTGTTTGTCAGCATTACACTAAATTTATCGAAGCCTCGGGATGATTACGCTGCTATTGCTGTTGACCACAGGGTTTCGTTCCCAATGTTTCATTTAGTAAATTCTAATTACTATTTTAATTAGAAGTTCTTCCTTCCTTTTTATTTTTTCTATGATTTCGGCCTGAGACTTCTAATTTTCCTGCTCTTTACATCATTACTTGTAGTGCGGCCAATCCCCCTCGCGGGTATGTGCCAACTATAGAGCCCACAACAACAACAACAACAAGCTGCTGCCGTTCAAGCTTGCGCTACCCTGTCTACTTCGTTGTCGTCATCTCACTGCTTCACCGCAGATGAAATGACCCGTCCATGGTAAATGACTGTCTTACTTCTTCAGTGTTGTGCTCGAGAGTGGGACGGTGTGAGGCACGATACTCGGGCTCAGCTGTCATCGAGTCATTAGGGTTTAGCAGAGCGATTGTAGAGGTTACCTTGTAGAGGGTTCTCTTGCTTGATGGTGCTATGGCGAAAGAAAATAATGAAATGAGCTGGCCACAATAAAGGCAAAACCAATCAATTTTTCGTTTTGTTCACATTCATGAGTTTCAACGGCGTTTTCTTCTATAAGAAGTGGAATATCCGTGAGATAACTTGCCGCGAACACATTTGCCTGCGCCACTGCACGCCACAGATCACCTGCCTTGAAAGAGGCTGGTACGCACGCCTGAATCTGAGTGGCCTCCGTATTTAATGTTTTCCCCTGGAATATTTGGCGCTTGTCGTTATTTTGTGTGTGTAGCAGTAACGCTATTCGCACGACTTGCGCTACCACTTCGTCTAGACTGAGAGCAACTGTGAGAGGATTCGCTTTTTAACAGGAAACTGTTTTATGCCGGGGCCCACCAAGAAATCAGTGATGTAGTTTCTGTAACGGAAGTGGGTCTTTGAAAAAATGAACTCGCATTCGCTCTAGAAAAATTCCACCTATGCGGACTCGAACCAACCTTCAACCGGATTAGACGAAAGTAGCTGGATGTTCCACCCATACACCACCGCAACATCGCTCATACAGGGAACAGATTGAAATTATATCTCAACTATAGCCTCTAGAATTTAGATTTCACCGCTAATCTTGACTCCTGATTTTGTCTATCTTCGACTTGTCCGAGAAAGGGTCGACCTAAAATAGATTTGCAACGATTCACGAAACTGCTATGAAATAATAGGGGCTCGTGCTGCCATCGATTCGTCACGCTCCGCTATGGCGTGCTGCGGAACGTACTTATTTGCATTCTTGAATAGAACGTCGTGTACACCCACAAACATGTATGAAGCTAACCACAGCAATGTGTGTATGAAGTGTTCGGCCGGTAGGATCTAAGCGTTATCCTCTTCCTCTGGTGTCGGGCCATGTGGCGCAGACGCGGCATGTTTTCGCGAACATGTCCGATTGCAGCAGCGATACGATCAAGCTGCATTTCATGATGCCTCTCTCTTTCTCTATCGGCTATTTCAATTTCCCGCTATTCTTTCGCCATTTGAACCCCTATCCCACCCCCCCTCTCTCTAACTCTCTTTTCAGTTACTGTTTCATTGTCCTGCAGTGGGCGTTAACAGACTGATGATAATAATCAAGATGTTACAACAAGGTAATTCTTGAAGCAGGAGTTCTGTCTCTTTAAGGCTCTCGGTTCCGTGGTACCCTCCATGAAGCCCATTATATTGGGTATTCAGTATGTGTGGCACTTCTAAAGCTAAACGTTCATATGCGTAGTCGTTACGTGATCGTGTTCAGAATAAGCTGCTCCATATTCCACACGTTGCTTGTTTCGTGTGATAGATATCGAAGAAAGAGAGGTGGTTTTGCCCTGTACTGGCGCTGTACCTGGAAACATAGCTTATGCAGCTGTTTAGGAGGCAGTATATTGGAGGTGTTAACGTACTGTTCTGCTTTTTCAAAAAGTGAAATACTAGACATTGCACGTATTACGTGGTTTTTTGAAAAAATCAGAAGGAGATTGAGGTTTGCATGAGTTGTATTTAACCACATAAAGAACAGTCGCATCTTTCTAGTTTTTGAGTGTACACATGTCGTTTCGTTCTTGCGAGTATTTCAACGAAATCTGTACAGCCATTTTCTACTGATTTGTGTGCTACGTAGGGCCTGCGTGCCGAGCTGTTGCAGGAGCAGAAGCCTTCGTCAGGCCACATGGCCTTTAGCTTCTGTTTCCTTTCTGTTGCAAACAGGAGAAATAAGCTCAATTCAATTCAGTACAATTCAGACTGCCCCTGAAGCTGCCAGTCTTACTTGTTACATTATGCATTTCTATCGGACTCATTGCTTCGCCCTTCCGGTGAAATTGCGACTTTTTTCTTCACAACACAGATTAGACAAACCATCACTGAAGTGGTTTGTATGACGTAATCGTGTAATTGTGCACTCCATTACTTATTGCTTAAGTGCACGTTTTTCGCATGTGGAGCCCACAGATATTCACTTGTGGTGTACTCGCACAAGGCGAAACAGAAATACCACGTGTGTTACAACGGCACTATTGCTGGGTTGTCCATGGTGAATATTCAGCGCCAAGTTCACCATCAAACTGAGGCATCGGCTACACACACACACACACACAGTCATGGGTATCATTACTCATCTCCGCAGGAATTCTTTTATTTCATGATACTGCCCATCCTATATCAGACTACGCGAATAAAGAAGCGGGTTGAAAAAACACGGTCCAGGCTTTCATACAAATACACACTAAGTGTTCCTTTAACGATCACACACAATATGCATTTAGCAGTATTGATTAAGGTACTCGTCATGGTGACAAAGTCGAAAATTGAACCATTCGGTTCACAAACGTAAAATGAGGACCAGCTAAACCGAAAACATGAAAAAAAAGCCACCACACGGGGTTGAAAATTTAGTTTGCCGTAACTCACGTTTCAGAACGAAAAAAGATGACGTACACTAGAGATATTGCAGTTACTTAGAATACAGTGTCAGAAAAAGCTTTGCACTCGCAGCAAACAATTAGATAACAAGGCCAATGCCGAAAGAATTTTTCAACAAACCAAGATAGAAACAATAACAATCGATAAACCCAGAAACGGCTCACTTTCCAGATGGAGAAGGTACAGCTTGTCCACCAAGCTCAAGAATTATATCAACAGCGAGCAGCAGGACCACTCTGTGTTCCAAAGCATTCCAGTGAGCGATGTTTGTAGGGATAACAAAAAACTAAATGTGTTAGCGCGAACATTTACAGGGACTGTTGTTGGCTTGCTTATGACGTATTTCAATGGATCTGTTTACAAAGAATGAGATGCCGAAATCGACTTTATGCTTTTCATGCAGGATGGGATACAGAAATTCAGGGCACCATCGCAATATTGGTTAAGGTTAGGTGGCTTGATTTCGGGCCTCTGTGTGCGCGAGTCCGGAATGTTTACAGGTGTGTATGCTTAAACTCCTAGCTTTTCGCCGAGTTTTACCAACGTAGCTATTCGATTTATGGTAAAGGAGAGCCTCGACACTTTCTTGTACTTTTAGATAGGACGCAGCATATTCACATAAGGCACGAGGATTACTTCCTTCGAAGGGTATCGCAATACCACTTTTTATATAAAGTTAGGCTCATGGGCTTCTGCATGCTGTTTCACTCCTAGGTTACGTGAATAGCTCAACACAATTGTGCGGGCCTCACACCAGCTAGAATTTTGTTTTAAGTTGAATTTTTAAAAAGGTGCTTGCACGTGAATCTCTTGCAGACCATTAAAATTTCTTGAAGTGTCCGTACTTGCAAAAAAACTTAAAAAGTCTCGTCAAGTTGTTCTTGGAATTCAATGCGACTTCAGCGCTATACGTCTGCCCGTTGAAAAATAGTTTCGCCATTGAATTTATTTTTAAGCGTGAAGTTAGAATGTGGACATTATCGTGCGTGAACTTTTAAAGATACCATTGCAGCGTACGACCTCGGCTATTCATCATCAAGTACGGCGAACAATGGCTTCGTTGTAGGACAGATGCCCCTTTTGAGGCCGCAGCCACGGAACGCTTTCGCTGTGCTGCACGTCCTCTTGACTACTAAAAAGTTAACGCAAAAATAAACAAAGTCATTCTTCGAAATTTTATTGCGAATTTTCTTGCTCTTTGTTACAGGCACCTTGTCCACACTTTTTCTTCAGTTGCCTTTCATAGAAATTGCAGGTCGCTCCTCCCCGCAGTGCGAGTTACGAATAGTAGGCCGCGCAGCGCCCGTACGGGGCACCTAAATCGCAGACAAGGACAGCGCGTGGCGTTTTTTTTTTCTTTCATAATAACGAACAGTGTTGCCAATCCTCACATGAAGCACTAGCTACAGTGCTCACATGAGTCGACGGCAGTACGTAAGCGGAGGGCATTATGTGGGTGGGGGGGGGGGTTGCTCAGAGAAGTAAAGATTATCGAGGATTTCCTCTATGCAAGCGACTGCAGTAATTAACGTACAATGTTGTCGGAAGTTCTCCTAACGGCCGTAAAAAATCTGGGCTACGGTATCATGATACTGTCTAAAATATCAAGTACAGGTAAATAAACCCTTCTTTGCCAGTATGTACAGTCATAACGCTGACATTCCTTGGTGCCAGGAATGGCAAATGTCAATTAATTACAACAAAACTGTTTATATGAAAATAACACTAAAGAAAAATCCTTTATGTTATCAGTACGGCAAGAATAGCGTCAATCTAACAGAAGTTGCAGAATACAAGTACCTTGGAGTATGGATGACTAATGATCTAAACTGGAACAAACACGCCGACATAACTACAGGTAAATGTCTACGTAAACTCTTTTTTTCTAAAACGATCTTTAAAACCTTCTACCCCGTCTGTACGCATGCTAGCATATAAAATACTCATTCGTCCAATGTTAGAATATGCTGTAATAATATGGGATCGATTCACTAAACGTAATATTAATCAATTAGAAAAAGTGCAGAACAGAGGCGTACGTTTTATTTATAACTCCTACGGTAGAACATAGGTATCTGAATTATTGATAAAAAGTAGTCTACAATCCGTTGTGGGCAGGAACTGCACTTGCCGACTTAAGTTTTTCTATAAAAATATTAAATGGTCATTTAAATAACACTGCAGGCATCCTGCGGTATTCTTCCGGTTACGCAACTCGCAAGCGACACAGTAAAACGATAACACTTTTACCTTCACGGATTAACTGCTACAAGTATTCATTCTTCCCTAGAACTATTAATGACTGGAATAGCCTGACAAATGATGTCGTTTCACATAAGAAACTGTCATTGTTTGAAAACAGCATCACCTAAACCATCACTACTTATTGCATTGTATTATTTGTTTTATTGTAAGTGTTGTGTTAGTCTGGAACCCCTATTCTACATGTTATGTTGATATGTGTTATGTTACTCCAAGAATTTGCTGTTGTTGTTAATCAGAGCTGGTTTAGGGACGTTAAACCCCACATAACAACAACAACAACTAAGAATTTGTTGCAATAAGCGTTTTTGAACCTTCGCCCTGGCTATTCACATCGTACGATTTATTGTGTTTTGATTGTTTCTTTAATTGCATGTACCCATTCTCGAACATTTCTCCCATCCTTCCATGATCTTTCAACTGAAGGGTCGCAGTATTTATAAATAAATAAAATAAATAAATAAATCTAAAGTTTCGTCCATGAGAGCTCAGCAGTATAGATTGGCTATCACATTATATTCCTCAAACATACGCAGTTTTGGTGGGCCAGTCGATATCATACATTCTATTCAGGCTGCTTAAAAAAGACTATGTGCAGCACACACACGTCAGCAGACTCGCATTGGCTGTAAAATAAGGACTGCCATGACATCACCAGGCAACCAGCTTCTATTAAAAACGATAGTCTTTCTTGAGACACTTCAACGCAGAAATTTTGGTCTGTCTGTCTATCTGTCTGTCTGTCTCTCCTGCTTTCTGTCACCCGATTCAGTAGAATGGCGTAAGTTTAACCCCTACCTCAACGACCACCCACCTTGATCTGGTTTCTGCGTTCATACGCAGACACCATTGTCAATCAAAATGCGAATATTACGCGTATCTAAGACACAACGTCAATATGTGAGTATTGGGCGATGTATTCCTATATTTGAGAAAATGCATGGATATGTAATTCTAAAGACCACAGTGTTTATTACGCTGCGTTGACAATGCGACACTATGAACGAAAAATCGGACATTTCAAACGCTTCGGGTAAAAACGCCACGGTGCTGCCACCTACAAGTAGCTCTGCGCACTACACAAGCTTCTTGCGTTTCCCGATATCATGGCCAGATGGTGTCCATATCTCACGCAGTGCTGCCTCCATTTCCTCAATGCCAGCCACATGCGGCCGATTCAACATAGACAGGCCTCTGTCTGAGGCAAGGCAAAACATAAATGACCGTTCGACGATATAGAGCACACTCTACAAGACATGCCCCGACAACGCAGGGAAAAGACCGACGAGCAGATTCCAGCGGAGGAGCGCTGGTGTGCCGATGCCCGTCGTCTCAAGCGTGCCCATGAAACTTCAGAGCAACGAGCCCAGCGGCTAGCGAAAGATGGTGAATCGAGGCGCTCCCGGAGGCAACAGGAAATAGACGAGGTGCGCGATGCGCGAATTGTCACTGACCGAGAGGCTAAGCGAGCGTACACGGCGGCTGAACAAACGCCCGAAGCTCGTGCCGAACCGCAGATGAACCGGGACTCATGTAGTACGACCGGTAGAAGACTATAGTCTTTTGACGACATTTGCAGCGAAGCACGGAGATACGCGGCCATTTTTTATTTCGAACGTAGGCGCTCTTCGACTGTTCCGTGAAGTTTTACAGTAGTGAAGATCTCACTGTCGGGCCGATTCCCATAATCGAACAAAACCGCCATCATATTATTGGTGTGGGCGGCTGACGTGTCATACTGGCTGAGAAACTAATTAGGGTTTATCCATCACAAAGTCCCATGCCTATAGGAAATCGAAAAGAGCACCTTTCCATAACAACACCTGGTGACGGAAAGTGTCTCTTCTGGCTAGAAGAAAAGGTTAGCATACTCGATCTGTTTTCGCTTCCTGTGGTTTTTCACCACATGCAAAACAAGTCGACTCGTCAAAGATGCATGGGAAAGCGGTACCGGTTGGGCCACATGAACGGTTTTTTCAGTGAGGCACGCGTCACCCACCAGCGCAGCACAACAGCCACCATTACGAAGGTAGTTTTGAGTCATTATGGAAGGGGGCGCCGTTGAGATGTTCAATAGGTTTCAATAGGATCAACAGGTTCACTGTGTTGTTACACTGTGTATTGTGTGCACATAGATGTCCTAATTGAATTTTAACCAGGTTCCGCAATTATGAACCAATGCTAGGTACAGTGGCCAGTCATGTCTACTGGAACTTTAACTTGTTCAGTTGCATTTTATTCGCTTGCACATAAGCAGTCAGTATGCAGTGGGTAAGGGGGATTGTTGGGGTTGCTCTATAGTTAGGCATCAAGACATGACAATAGTGCTAGTGCGTGAAATGGAATATCTAATGGAGGAAGAGTGACATGTCGCCTTAGAAGACAACGAAGTGCGCGCGCACTTCGTTGTCGTCTTCTAAGGCGACATGTCACTCTTCCTCCCTTAGACGAAGTCTCCATAGCGGTCTGGAGGTCGCCTAACCTCTGGCGGTCGCAGTTGCCGAGTGGTCACTGCCTGTGACGTCGACGGTTGCGAGGGGGTCTCGTCCTGCATCTCGGGCGAGTCAGGCGGTTGAGCAGTTGAGCTCGACGGTGTCTCTTCTGGTGTTGCGTCCAAGAGATCGTCCGCTGCGCTCATATCTGTCGGCGATAGGGTAGTTTGTCCGGTCTGACTCGTTTTCCTCATGTGATTGTGGTGATGCCGAACCTTTCTGTGGTCGCTTTTTACAAGCCAGGATCGTGGTCCGACGCGGCGCAATATTTCGCCTTGAATCCAATCTGGCTTTTTCACAAACTGCCGGAAAAGCACTCTATCCCTTACAGCTAAGCGGCGTGATTTTGGCAATGCCTCCTGGCTTTCAGGAATTTGGTTATCCGCCTCCCGTTTGAGAAGATCGAGAGGGCAGAGCAATTCTCGCTCGAACATCGCTCTGGCAGGTGTCATTCCTGTGGCAGTGTGTATCGTCGTGTGTTGCCGATACAGAAATCTCGCAAGTCGGCACTGTATGGACTTGTCTGCATCCCTCAGCAGTGCTCTTTTCAGCTCCGCCACATAGCGTTCTGCCTGGCCGTTTGTTGCAGGGTTGTACGCTGGTGAGGTTGCAGCCTGTATGCCGTTCAACGCATAGAACTGCTTCATCTCGTTGGAGATGAATACTTTTCCGTTGTCGGAGATGACCTTTCGGGGAATGCCGAACGTTGCAAAGAGGCTTCGGAGCACGTCGATAACAGCCGCGGATGTTGCTTGCGTCACGTGCCGGACTTCCACCCACTTTGTGTATGCGTCCACAACAAGCAAGTAGGTGCGCCCGAGTAGTGGCCCCGCGAAGTCAACGTGCACCGTGTTCCATGGTGTCTGGGGACGGTCCCAGGTAGGAATAGGAGCTTTCGGTGGGCTCTTCTGCGTTGCTTGGCATTCACGGCACTGTCGCACCGTTTCCTCGATCACCTTGTCAATTCCGGGCCACGATATGTAGCTCCTTGCGCACTTCTTCATGGCTATCATGCCTCTGTGACCAGCATGCAGAAGTGCCAGAACATGCTGCCAGAAGTGCCAGAAGTGCTGAGCTCGGTATGATCACTCGGGATCCAAGTGTGATGCACTCGCGATGAAATGCTAGTGCGGTCGCTCGTCGTCTGTAAGGAGCAAACTCATCTCCAGTGAGTTTCTCCACTGTACCATCCTGCACTGCCTTGTACAACCTCTGCAGGATGCTGTCTTGTTGTGTCAGGCGTGCTATCTCGGCAGCAGTCAACGGAGGTCTCGATAAAGCTTCGAACAATAGTACGTCGCCTGGAGGCCAGGGTTCATCGAGACGTTCTGGTAATGGCAATCGGCTCAACGCATCCGCGTTTTGATGGTTCTTGCCATGCCTGTAGCTTATGCTGTAGTCATACCCCGATAACTTGATGCACCGTCTGGTCATCCGTGGAGAAAGGACTTGAGCCGTTGGCTTCTGTGGACCCAGTACGCCGAGCAGTGGTTGGTGGTCAGCGACGAAAGTCACCTTTCTTCCCGCAATATACTTGTGGAACTTGCCGGCTGCAAACACCACAGCAAGGCCTTCTCTGTCCAACTGAGCATAATTGCGTTCTGCCGGCCCTAGCGTCCGAGATGCAAAAGCGATTGGCGCCTCTCTATTCTGGTCATCACGTTGAGACAGAACAGCTCCTATACCATATGGTGAAGCGTCACAAGAGACAAGAAGCTCCTTCTGTTCGTCGTAGTGTGCCAGTACGGTCTGACTGAGCAGCAATGCCTTCAGCTTGTCAAAAGCTTCTTGATGCTTTGTCTCCCATCTCCACGTGGCTTCCTTCTGAAGGAGCTGGTAGAGACAGCTGGCAACTGTTGCCCTGTTCTTCAAGAATCTGTCGTAGAAAGCCAGCATCCCGAGAAAGGATTGAAGTGCTTGTTTGCAGTTTGGTACTGGAGCGTCCGTTATGGCTCGAACTTTCTCTTCGTTAGTGTGGACGCCTGTCTCGTCGATTGGGTGTCCCAGAAAAGAAACTTGTCGCACCGCAAAGCAGCACTTGTTTTTGCCGAGGCGAAGGTTGTACTTCCGTAGTCTCCTCAGCACTGCTTCCAGTCTCTTGGCGTGTTCCGTGGCGTCTTTCCCACTGATGATCACGTCATCTAGGTATGCGCACACGCCTGTGATGCCAGACAGCATAGTCTCCATAAAGCGTTGAAAAATGGCGGGAGCTGCAGAAATTCCGAAAGGCAATCTCTTGACCTTGTATAGTCCTTTCAGCATGTTCAGGGCAATACCTCTGCTGGCTCTGGCGTCACGTGAAGTTGCTGGTACGCTTGTGCCAAATCCAGGGTGCTGAAGACCTTGCCTCCCCTCAAGTGGCTGAGCACTTCATAAGTTGTGGGAAGTGGGTAGTCTGCCTTCTGTGATACCTGGTTCACTGTGCAACGGTAGCCGCCGCATATTCGCAACGAGCCGTTTTTCTTCCGAACCAGTACGAGGAGCTTTGCCCAATCCGAATGCTGCGCTGGCTCGATTATGGCTTGACATTGCAGTCGATCCAATTCAGCCTCTACAGCTGACCGCAGCGCGAAAGGAACCGGCCGTGCTTTTAGGAACTTTGGTTTCGCTCCTTCCACGAGGTCTAGTTGTACCTCAGGACCGATGTGTCCTGAGATGTCCTCGTCGAATACAGATTGGTACTTGTCGAGAAGCTTCGAAACAAGTTCGTCGTCGGATACATCATTGATGCCCGTGATCTGTATACCCAGATGAGGAAACCAGTTTCGTCCAAGGAGGTTACAACCTGCTCCCTTGATGACAAGTGGTAATGTAATGGTCTTGTTTCTGTGCGTAACAATCACCGTTGCAGATCCGAGAACTCGAAGAGACTGTCCTGACCATGTGCGTAGGAGAATGTTGTCAGTCTGAAGCCGTGGTGGTTCATCTGTTCACGTAGCTTTGAACGGGACCTCACTGATGAGTGTGCAGGCTGCACCCGAGTCGACTTCGAAATCCAAGAACTTGCCATGTACGCGTAGCCGAGTCATGACCTTCTGCGTGCTGGACGCGTCGATTAAGGTGTTGAGCTCGTAAAGGGCCACGTCTGGTGAGGCCTGCTGAGTCGTCACTGGTGCTGAGGCAGCTGTCGAAGTTCCTTGTCGGGGATATTCGATGCTATTGCTCGTTTTTGCCTCTTTCCGCTTTTTCAGGCAGGCCTTTTCAATATGTCCGCGTTTCTTGCAGTAGTTGCAGGAGGCTGTCTGGAACTTGCAAGTGTCCGGATTATGTTGCGCGTTACAACGCCAACAGCGTTGTTTCTTCTTTAGTGGAAGAGGTAATCGAGTGACCTTGGTTGTCTGTCTTGCAGATACTTGTGCAGGATTCGTGAATCTCTTTAAATTCGGTTTTGACGTTCTTGTGGTTTTCGACGGCGTTTTCAGCTCGCAGTGCGAGGTCGAAAGCTTTCTTGAAGGTCAAGTCCTTTTCTGCGAACAGCCGTTGCTGGACCTGCTCGTTCCGAAGACCGCAAACGAAACGATCACGCAGCATGACGTCCATAGGCAGCATTGTCGGATTCGCCGCAGTGTCTGCGCTTGTCCCAAAATTGCAATCTGCCGCTAGCTTCTTGAGCGCCGTGACGTAATCACTAACCGTTTCGTCGTGCCATTGGTCACGTCGCTGGAATCGTGCCCTGCAGAAGACCTCAGACGGTTGTGGATCGAAGTGAGCCTTGAGCATCTGGACTATGTCCTCGTAGCTCACTTGGTTGGGTTCCTTGGGTTGAATGAGGGCGCAGACGATGTCATAAGTCTGTTCTCCGCACAGCGTTAGCAGATGAGCATGTGTCTTCGATGCGTCCGTAATGTCGTTAGCCTCGAAGAAGAACTGTAGCCTCCCATACCAGGATCTCCTGTAGCCGGAGCTGGCGCTCAATTCGGGTAGCCGACCAAAGTCAGGCGTCGCGATGTCGTTTCCTTGACGTCGGTGGAGTGCCGATGACTCCAGTCTTCCTCGTCGCCAACTGTTACGTCTGTACAGCCGCTTATGGCTGTAGACGATTTATTAAAGTGCAGGAAACGTAAACAAGTTCATAAGCGTAGCTCAAGCGTTGGAGTCACTCCTGGCCAACGTTCGGCACCAGGCTCGCGTTCGTGCCACAGCGCCAGTACAGTCGCGCGCGCACTTCGTTGTCGTCTTCTAAGGTGACATGTCACGTTCATAATTTGAGACTTTGGATTTGTATCAACCGCGATCAACTGTCGTAGAATTCCCGTGTGGCATAAAATTAAAAAAATAAATACGTCGGCTGCGTGAATGTTCTAGGCAGTTCTCCACAGCCAAATATGATATTTTCGTCTATATTCCGAGAACTGCACGTTTCTGTAAGAAGAACATCAAGATTTCATGCATTGACGTATAATTCATTCCACAGGAATCGTACAGAAACACACAAAATTCTTAGAATGGCCATACGGAAAGTTTCACTAAACAAATACCCTTGTTAAATCCCTCACAGATCTTCTCACCTCGATAAATTTGCAGACTCGTAATCAGCGCTTTATTTGCTGTTTTGTGAATTCTGTCCGCTATTTTTATCCTGTATTTACAAAGGAGTTTCACCAGCGACATATTCTCGCCTGAGTACTCGGCGAAGTGGGCAAAGTAGTTGCTGATAATATCAAGCTCGGACAATTCCTTAAAAATGTGCATAAATGGCTGGGCCTCGCTTCGGCGGTCTTCTTGGGAATGATAAATGTTCGGAACGAACACTTGAATCTATGCTTGTGCTTTATTATGCGATGTAGGCGTAGGCTGTATACCGACTATAGATTTCCTTGAATGGTGTTTGAGCGTCTATATCCTCATCTGAATATAAAGGGATTAAAGGTAAAGTGTAGCGGTCTTTCTGTTCGTTTTCTATTACCCTTACGTTATCACAAGTTTGATACCGCTGGCTGAGCACGCAGTATTTGCCAGTTCCATCATTCCTAGGTTGGATGTGGGCTAGTGTACATAAATTGATGCAGTGCTCACAACACTACTCATGTGATGGTGCCACTGAAAGACACCTAAGTCGAGCTTTAAGGCCTCCTGCCAATTTTTGGATGCGAAGCAGCTTATGGCGGAGTTCAATCCGGCGGTGGTGGTGTGCGGCGTGACCATCCTTACTGCGCATGCGCAAACCCTCTCCACACATCTTCTCTCCACCCACCCTCTAGACGTGACGTCGGCGTTGCGTACGGCGGGGTTTCCTTCCCGACGCTGCCGTTGCGTTTCGGCATGTCGAGCCCGCGTTTCATCCGTAGCAGTTTCCCGCCGACGTTGCCGTTTGCGCTGGGCTTCCCTAGCCCGGAGCTTCGTCATCATGACAGTGTGCTTGGAACCCAACCTCTGCAAAGGGAACTTAGAATTGTACCTACAAAGAGCAATAGTGGAATACGACAACGTGTACAGGAACGACCCATTCAGTATGGTGTGAGACTTCAAAGTCGACATCTACAAGAACTGTTGGATAGTGCAAGATATGATAAGCATGTACTGCATTAACGGAAACACCTAGTCAAACCTATGCAAACACAGTGTGCGCCCCCCGTGCTGCTTCGCATCGCCTCATGGTCAATTTAGCGGGAGATGGTGTATTTCTATTACGTGTCTGGGGACATATTTTCATGAGCGTGGTCAGAATTCCACAGCGTTATTGCTCTAACATGGCAGGTAGTCATAGAACAGTACAGGGACCCTGCAACACTTCAAGAGTTATCCCACCACACACAGTATTGAAAAAAAAGAAGAAATAAAAACAAGCAACTCGCTCATGGAAATAATTTTGGACTTGTTGCAGCAAGGTTCAATGAAAAACTTTCAGGCACGTCAACTGCTTTGTGGCGTAGAAGCCAGGTGAAATCTGTCATACATTAAAAGTACGATAGGCGCAATAGCTCTTTTCGCGCCGACTTACCAATGCGGCTGTCTCACTTTAACATTGCTGAAGAGTAGGCATGAGCCTGCTGACGCAGTTTTCGAAACATTCTACTAGAGAGACCGCTCTAGTTCTCCTCTTCGCCAAAAACTCCGCACCCCTGCTGAGTTGCTGACATTTCCGTCCGCATGCCCAGCAAATGAAATCAACTGTAAAACACCTTATTGTAGGTGAGGGCACTCATCTCAATCAGAGCACAGGTTGAATTTAGGGGCAATGCTTTGATATGAAATTTTAAGGCATGTCACCTGCCTTGTGGCGGTTCCACGAAAGTGTAATTTATTATACGTGACAGGAAAATGAAACAGCTCCATTAGTTCTGTGTGTGAGAGAAAGAGAGAGAGAAGGGAGGATAGAGGATGCTCAGCCTGCACAACTAAGGTGTCGCAGGCACAAAGGGAAAGAAGTTTATGTTGGAGAAAGTAACAGAATGATATGAAGGAGGGGGTGACTAATAGAAAAAGAGAAATAAGAAAAAAAGAGTAAGAAGACAACGGCAACAGGACAATGTAGCGATAAAATAAAAACAAACACAGAGGTCTCAGTTTTCATTCTTTCCGAACAATTCTTCCTTGCCTGTGCCTAGCTATCCTTTAGAGCGATGTCGTTAACGAGCTCCTTTCGCCGAAATTCTGGTGTCGGTGGTTGTGAGCGAGAAATCGGCGTTGTTTGTGACCGAAAATTCAAGATACATGCTTATATTAAACAAAGGTAAAACCTTGGGCAGCAAGGGAATGGAACCCAGGACTCCCCGATTTTAAGACCGATGCGCTACGTTCTCGGCCATCCCGGCCTTTTTTATTGCCTTCTTCAACACAGTACCGCGACAACAAGATAGTGGCACGCGTACATTAGTTACACACTGACGTAACCATGTTTAAGTCTTTTTCAGGTCTTTCAGAACATCAAGGATAGTGACCTAGTGTGGTGGTTCAGGCTGGAACCAATAAATCCTCCTGATAGGCCCCACGCTTTCAATGAATATTTCCCGCGAGGATTTTACGTGAGCATGGGCATGACGCATCTGCATTCTCGTTTTCCACAAAGCATGGAGACCCGGGACCATGATAATATCATATGGCTCTTCTACTAGTAAAAACCTCAAGCCAAAAACATCTAGTGGTAATTCCTTCTTTATTGTGCACTGAAGCACATAGCAATAAAATACTGCATCACTGGAACCCACAAAAGCACGTCATATATCCTCTGGTTTATTACATAAAAGGCAGTTACTTGTCTTAGGTAAAAATTTGCATTTTTTCTGAAACCATGTTTTCACAGGTAATGTATTCGTATCTAGCTTGAAAAAGAAAGTTGGCTGCTCGACTTATTGGAATTTTCTTGAACCTTTTTAAGGTATTGTGTCCTGGGTATCCACGATACGGCGAATGTACAAAGGAGTCGGGAGGAAAACTTGACTCAGACACTTATGCAGTCTCTTTCTGATAACGTCGCTCAAGTACTCTAATAAAAATTTCGATTTTTAGGCATGGTTTTAGGTACCGTCTATCTACGGTCCCGAAATAACAGAAAGAATACTTCATTTCTATTCGAACAATGACGCCCAGCTGCAGACAAACGTAATATGCGTTAATTTTAGGAAAGCCTTGGACAAGGTTTGTCAGTGTTATTTTGCAAGCTTAACAGATTAGGAATAAGCGAAGAGGTGTTGAAATGAATAAAGTCCTATTTATCTATGCGACAGCAGGTTGTAAGGATGGAAAACTACACTTCAAAGGCGCTACGCTTGTACTCGAAACTTCTGCTTTAGGACCACTTCTTTTGCTGGTATTTTTGAATGATATGTGTACAATAGCTCAGTCTCCTATTAAAATGAAATTATTTGCAGATGACTGCTTGATTTATTCCCCAGGAACTTGCGAAAGGGACCAAATTAATTTGAATACGCGCTTACAGGAATTAGATCAATTATGTTACAAATGGGACATGGAAATAAACTTAACCTAAACAGCACAACATTTACTCATATTCACTCGAGTAGGCGGGAACTAACTTTCAATTAACGCATCGGAATTCACCCTTTAAATCGTGCAGCTTGTGTTAAGTACTTAGGAGTTAGCATTATGCAGACATTGCAATGGCACTCACAAATAGATAGCATTGCTTGAAGGAAAGAAAGATATTTTATTTTTAAAGAAAAAACCATAATTTTACACTAATCTAACAGCCTAAAGAACAACCGTACGACCAGTCTTAGAGTATGCTTGTGTTGTGTGGTCACCTCCCCAGAAGGCTCTGGCGGCAGAAATAGACAGAACACAAGTATTAGCAGGTCGTTCTGTATGGGGTAAATACCGACGCACGAACTCTGTTATGGTTCGAGCTGGAGTCTTTTTGGAAGATCGCAGGCCAAACATCGCCTCAAATTCCTTTTTAAGGTTTTAGGCGGCTAAACAAAAATAAGCCAGGCTTTGTACTTGCAGCCACCAGGAAGGCGATGTGATCGTCTTAACACTAGCACAGATATTCTGCCTTATTTCACAGGCCCTGATAATTTACGTTACTCCTTTTCTCATAACACCATAACAATGTGGAATACTTTGCCTAATGCAGTTGTAGACCATAAGACGTCAGTCGACCTTGAAGATGCCCTAAGAACGTTTCTCTGAAGTGATGTGCGCTGAATATTGGTACGGGGATTTATTGGTTGCCATTTGTTGGTATAGTCACTGGAGGTTGTTTATTTTTTTTTCGGATGTTGGTTTTTTGTCTAGTATCCTAGTGTCCTATTCAAGGTTACTTTTTGGGGGGAATGTTATATATCACGCATTGTAACACGCAACCGTCCCTGTAATGACCCGAACCACAGAGTTGACAGCATAAAATAAGTAAACAAATATTAATAATTATTTAATTAGTTATTTATTGAATAATAAGACATTCTGCATGAATAAGACCTCCCGCCTAAATCCATTTGCGGTACCCTCCAAATCACCACACGAGGAAAATATGACATCTGGAATTTATCTCCGTAGTATGTGGAACTGTTCGTAGAAAGGGATTCTTCAGAGTCCTATGGAACATATACATGGAAGCAATCCTACATAAAATTAAACGAACAAGAACAACACACCTGCGGTTAACAGGAAAGAACATGTTGGTCCGTCTTATTTTGTCCCAAGTCGATGCTCAAACACAAACTGAAATGACACGACGTACCTTCTGAACACTAGAACGACACGCACATAAGACATTCATTACAAACCACACACGGTATAGTAGAAATACATTACACACTCCAGCACGCGAGAGCATAGACAAATGCCTGCCTCGCCATGCATCCGCTTTTTCTTTTAGTTTCGTTGTTTGTTCAGCCATAGAGACCCTTGCCGTCGTCATTTTGAGGTGGATGCAGTGCTACACTAAACACGGACAGAGAAGAAGACGCCCAGGATACGCGTCTTCTTCTTGAATAGCACTGCCCCAGCCTTAACATGAACCATTACCAACCAGCACAAGTCTGAATTCTAATAATGCTTTTCTTAATCGGCGAGTTCTGATAACGTATCTATGTCACAGGGCGCAAGACGACGAGGGAGGCTACGCACAATTTTGGCAGGCAATGCAGACCCCAATGGAGACGCGACTAGGATGATGTGATGACACAGTCATCAACAAATAACTTTATGGGTTATATAATGTTAATTAAGATGATGTTACATCCCCTTTTCGTTTCTTCCGTCGTAAATGAACCAGTCGTCTCGGTTCGCTGAACGTGAACGGACGAGTGGTGCCTTTTTCAACTCTTCGAAGTTTCTCTCCGATCAAGCCTACTGAGATATAGCTACAACTCAATCCGCGCAAGGTTTACTGCGAGCAGCGTATTGTTCAAGCCACGCAGCACCATTATGCCTGGCCGGAGTCACGAGCGGATGTACAATGAGACCAGGATCAATGAAAACGCTAAGCGAAGCGCAGCTAACGGAATTCATGGCAGCAACGAACTAGGAATATTCGGGGATGAGGTGTGTGCACGATGTAATATTTAATGAGTTGAACCCCAGGTCACCTCACGGACTTATGTGCAGTATTCTTGCTCCTTCATCGGATAAAACAGGCAACGTGGTGGAATAACACGTCTATCTTGCAGGATATGATTTCGTTATTGTGAGGATCCGTGTGACCATGCGCATTGCCTGATATCTGTATTTTGCGTATCCATGTAGTTATTACAAACAAAACTGTTTGATTACGGCAGTACGGAGCAATGGTTTTATTGAATTATAAGCTCTGATGTGTTCGACGTGTGTTCTTCGCGTCTAAAGCCGTGCCAGATACGTGTAATTTGCCTGCCTGCACCGTACGATGTGAGAGAACTTCATGTTACCAAAAATGTGTGTCTGGCCGGCGTACAGGCTGAACTGGCGCCTAGTATCATTGCTTTCGGTAATAACGGGTACACCGTTCCACACTGCTGGCCGCATGCGTCGTCTGTTACGACGCCGCACGGGTCGTTTCCGCCGGATGCGACGCATACGCACTCGGAGCATGGAAAAGGCGGATTGTTTTAGCACCTGCACATTGAGAATATCTTTGTTTAATGCTTGAATTGCTGCGATTAAATCAATCTTTCCTTTAGCTCCTGCAGTTTATAGATGGCCAATCTTTATCATTTTCATATTCCTGAAGTATGCCTAATAAAAAATTGTAATCAATATTCACCCTTTTAGTCACATGTATTGGTGCCATATTTTGTTCTCAGCAATAATACCTCCCAAATAATTCATTGGCTATGCGTTATGTGCTCTATTATGAACTGTGTAGCGGTTTATGAATGAATGTTTATTCTTGTCTTGAGCAGCCACAGCCCATATTATTTTCTTTATTTATAACGGGAATACCAAAATCATTCCGCTATGTAACATTACGGCTGTCTTTGGGTTTTCGCTGTCTGAGATAATCTTGTGTGCAGTTGGAAAACCTACTATCTTATCATTTGTCAGGTTCGCTGCTTGAATTGATGTGCCATGTTTTTCTTCTCGTTATAGTTTTTTGTTAATGCAATCCCTTAAATGTCCTTTCGAAAGTCGTTTGTATAATTCTTAGTGGATTGCTGTTATTGGCGTTGATAGTGTTTATTGAAGCGTTGTTTATATTGTTGCTTTCTCTTGGGGAGCCATGGTATTGCTGAATGGATTCTGGAAGAATCCTCCCCTGCTCCACTGTTACTCTTCCCTGAGATGTTCGGCAGTTTCGTGACATCAAGGAGTGTTTTCTTCCTCCTGCACTTCCTCCTCTTTATCGGAAATACAACATTTGGCTTCATTGAAGCTATCTTCCTTGTCTTAATTATGCTATGCGCAGCTATGGCAGCGTGTACTGTCCACCCTTCATGATGATTTTTTGTGCCCGTATAAGGCACATTTCCAGCATCTTCCACATTGAAAATCCTCCTGCCACACATCAGCGTAATCCCCCATAGCCACGATCTCAATGGTGGATTTTGTGGCGGAGTGGTGTTTACATGGTGGTTGCTCTTGCGTGCCTTGCTGAAGGCACATTTATTTGGCTGATGTCATCTGGGGCCTCACATACATATCCTTCGAGTTGTCTACTATTGTGAAGCTGCAAAAAGCGCAGAAAATGGACAGTAATATACCTGGCAGGCGTCTTCTTTGATTCCGAGGAGACACCGTCTGTGCCCGTTTGCTCTTGAGATTTGATGCTTTCTGAGCGTCTCTATAATAGCAGTCAAGCGGGCGAAGGTGCATGATAAAGTGAGGCGTGTTCAGCCAAATAGGTGGCAGTTAGGAAAACATGCAATATAACACGCCATGTAGCCATCATGTCCGCCAAAAAAGCCACCATTGGGATGGTGGTTATGGCGGATATGTCGATGAGCGACAAGTGGATTTTCTATAGGCTTGCGGTCAAGCTGTCGAAGACCGGGCACATATAGCACCCAATGCTCGGCGTGTTCTTGTTCTTCGTCGCCTTAACAGCTTTACGGTTCAAAGGCGAGTATGCCATGATCTCGTTTTTTCGAGTTCAGGTTCCTTTGACTTCAATATCTTGCGGTGCACAACACAGATTGTTCTCCGTGACGGGTGTTGCAATGAAGTTCTCTGTAGATTGAGCCTGGATAACTCCGTTCTTAATTTCTTGAATGGTCATCGTAGATGATGTATCGTGCTTGAAACCGTACTGGTGCTTCTGTAATACGTTTTTGGAGAATAAAACAAACTTAACGTCAAAGCTACTCCTTTTGTTTTTTTCTTGGAGATCTTTGTGAAGAAGGCCTTCCTGGATGGTTTGCTGAAGGGTATGTGTGCCCTATTTGCATGTTTGATGACCACTGTTCCGTCCATTTCGAGTCTCAGTATCGGGTATGTAAGCCCTTTTCCAAGTATGTTCATTTTATTTCTTTCTCATTTTCGTTGATGTCAGACGGACAACAGTCGTTCACATTTCGCGTTTATCGACATACTTTTCTGGCCAATTCTGTAACCCAAGTGCATTTTGTATTTAGTGTTTACCATTTTACTGTCATACTTTTGCACCAATTTCTTGCGACGATTTAACCCTTGTTAAAACTGTATAATCGAGAAGCCTATGTGCTTGATCGATCTAACTGTTTTTTATTGTTTTTATGTTCATTTGCTATAACCCACTCCCCTCCCCTCTATAATGCCTTTGGCCCTGAGGGTAATAATAAATAAATAGATAAAAAAATAAATAATCAAATAAATAAATAAATGAATTTCAGTCTAGCTCCTCACTCTTGTGTATCAATGCGGCTGACTTTGATTTTCGCATTGGTGAAAAATAGGCTGGAGCTGGCGCATGAATTTTTTAGAACGTTGTACTGGAGCGGCCGTTGCAAATTGCACCCTCTTCGCCTACTCCGCATCGTGAAATGCCGGCAGTACTCCTGCTTAGCTGCTGACGTTCCCTTCCGCATGCCCAGCAAGTGAATTCAATTGTAAAAAGTCTCATGGTAGGTCAGTGTATCTATCTAAGACATAGAAACAGCCGAATTCATGGAGGAAGGTTTGATGTAAACTTTCAGGCACGTACGTCAACTGCCTTGTGGCATGCTACACATGTGAAATTTATCATGCTGACAGGAAAATGGAATAGCTTTCGGAGTGCCGAGCGTATCAGTGCGGCTTTCACTTTCGCATTCCTGAAAAATAGGCGCGAGCCTGCTGACGCAGTTTTCAGAACGTTCTACTGGAGAAGCCGCTGAATTTACATCCTATAACGCCCCGTGTAATGCCGTCATTACCCCTACTGAGCTTCTGACGTTGGACTCCGCGTGCCCAGCATGTGAACTCAGTTGTAAAAGTCGTGATGGTAGGTCACTGTACCTATCTGAGTCACAGAAACATAGCGGAATTTTTGAAGCAATGTTTGATCTAAAACTTTAAGGTACGTCAACTGGCCTTGTGGAACTGTGCACATGTGCAATTTATCATACCTGACAGGTCAATGGAATAGCTGTGTGAGTGCCGAGTGTACCAGTGTGGCTAGCTTTCAAATTCGCATTGATAAAAAATAGGCGCCAGGCTGGGGACACAGTTTTCAGGACGTTCTGCTGGAGCGGCCGCAGAAAATTTTCTCCTCTTCTGAAGAAACACCGCGTGAAATGCCGTAAACACCCCTGTTAACCTGCGGGTGTTCCCCACCGCGTGTCCCGCAACTGAACTCTATCATAAAAAGCCTTGCTGTAGGTTAGGGTGCTTATCCCACCAAAAAAAATCGGTGGTTGCTCTTCTCAAGGTGGGAGGTGCTGGGTTCGAATGCAACTGCCAACAGGCACCTCAAGTTCTTTACAATGAGAGAGAAAGCTAAATGGTGGATTGAGCTGCTATTGTTCAGTTTCGGTTCAGTGGAGAACAAGCATATAGTATTGTCGTATTTATGAAAGTTTGTACTTACTGACACGGGTGTAAGTGGAGGAATCAGTGAACACCGTAATGACAGAAATTTGCTGTAATATAACAAAATCACAACAGCCTTACGCTATAAACTGATCCACCAACAATTTATACTATCACCTCCTGCCCCTTTACAATGGGCCTTCCACTGGTTTACACGGGGTACGAGAAATGCCTTGCGCTTCATGTGAACTTCTTTGCTCCGGGGAACGTTTATTGCAGAATGAGTCATGCGAACTTAATTTTTCTTCACTCCGCCGATTGTGCTGATGCTGGCCACTTGTTTCACCCTTTCAGACATTCTCTATCTGCGCTTCACGCGTGGTCAATTCATCTATCAAATTCACGTGTGGTCTGGTCAACCTTCCATCCTTCCTGGATGTGCCGCTAAATGGCCACCTCGTCGCTTCTCGGACGCCAGCGATGGCCATGCCTTCCCAGGCCTTTAAAAAGCAACTGCTGACTAACTACTCCTTCAGGGGGCACGCGAGTAGCATTCGTTACACATGTCGAGGAGTGTTCAGGTTTACTACAGTCCTCGAATAATAGTGCTTGGTAGCGAGAGGTGGCACAGTTCAAGCTACGCCGCAACAAGGACCAGGGACAGTCTCGTCGTCGTCTTCGGGAATCCGGGAAACTGGGTTGCCCATTGTCCACTACTCATTCATTAATAGTACAGTTTATCTCCCCCGGGGAAAAAGAAGCCGTCCCGGCGACCTATGGGTAGGATAGCTCAGGCGGATCATAATACGGCTTCAGACGATCTACGTGTACAATTTCGCGGCCTCGACGGCGCTTATCCGAATGTTGCTTAAGGGGCTCCACGGAAAAGTTAACAGGAGACGTCTGTTTGATTACACCGTAAGGACCGTGGTACTTAGATGCTAGCTTGGGAGAAAATCCAGGGCTAGGGGCTGACACCCAAAGCCGCACTAACGAACCAGGAGCGTAGGACACAGGGGCGGCAGAGATGTCTCGATGGTGCTTCTGGTGCTGCTGGTCTTCGGAGGTCATGTCTGCGGGCAAGTCTGCGGCACTCTTCGGCGTGTGAAGCAGCTTCCGAGATGGTAGTAGATTCTGCAGTGTCGGGACTGTATGGAAGGATGGTGTCCAGTGTGCAGGTAGGCTCGCGTCCGTATAGAAGAAAGAAGGGAGAAAATCCCGTGGTGGTCTGCGTGGCCGTATGGTAAGCATACGTTACAAAGGGCAGAACATGGTCCCAACGGCTTTGGCCAGAGGCGACGTACATGGCCAACATGTCACCGAGGGTGCGATTGAAGCGCTCAGTCATCCCATTAGTCTGCGGATGATACGCAGTAGTGGTGCGGTGAATTACGCAGCATTTTTCTAGGAGCGCTTCAATGACATCGGATAGAAAGACGCGGCCTCTGTCACTAAGTAATTCCTTCGGGGATCCATGGCGAAGTATGATGTGGCGGAGGAGAAACCAGGGAACATCGTGGGCAGAGGCGCTGGGCAGCGCTGAAGTTTCCGCATAGCGTGTAAGATGGTCGATGGCCACGATTACCCAGCGGTTGCCTAATGAAGTGGTTGGCAGTGTTCCATAAAGATCGATGCCGACGCGGTCGAAAGGGCGTCCTCGGCAAGACAAAGGTTGCAGCGTAGCAGCTGAACGACGAGGTGGGTCTTCGCGCCGTTGACAAGCGAGGCAGGAGCGTACATAATGGCGCACGAAACGGTACATGCCGCGCCAGTAATATCGAAGACGCAGGCGTGTGTACGTTTTAACTACACCCGCATGCGCACACCGTGGGTCATCATGAAACGCCACACAGATATAGGAACGTAGATGTCGAGGAATGACAAGCAACCACTTGCGACCAGCCGTGAGGTAGTTACGGCGGTAGAGGAGGCCATCGCGGACGGCGAAGTGGTGCGCTTGGCGACGGAAGGCACGAGAGGGGAGGGAGGACGACGCTTGAGAGTGAAATTGTGCATCGAAAAAATCCATGGGTCCTTCTGCTCCAACAGCATGTTAGTAGCACTGAGAGATGACTGGGATAATGATGTCGTCGGGGTATCAGTTGCGTCTGTAATTGGGGAACGGGACAGGGCTTCTGCGTCGGAGTGTTTTCTGCCAGAACGGTACACACAATACATCATGCGCGTCTTTTCTTCCCTCCGCAGGTGCACAACAACTTGGCCCTGTATGCTAAACGGACTGACGATGGCTCCGTTTGCTGCTCCCATGCCCACTTGTCTTATATGCTACTGTGAGATTGCTTCGACGTAGCACTGTTGTTGCAATGTGGTGACGTCGACGAAAACTCGGAGGTAACGTGCAGAAATTGCTTCAGGATACTCCTGCCTCGAGGAGTGTTCCTGAATCCCACTCTGATCAGATGAGGACTGTCTTACTAATGCTTAAGGACATACAAAAGACAACCACTGAACTTCGTAAAGGTGACATATACTTCAACTCAGAGACGGATGCGGTGAAAATGAGGTATCGAATATTTTTCATCCTCGACCTGCGCTCAGCTTACTGGCAGATTCGGATGCATTAGTCTGGTAAAGAGATGACTACCTTTGTCACTTTTGTGATCTATTTGAATTCATTGTCATGGCGCTTGGAGAGTGTGATGTGCCAGTCATATTCGAACGAATGATGAATGCGGTGCTGCGTGGATTAAAAGGGAAGTCTTGCCTCTGTTACTTGGCCGGAATTGCCATCTTTTCAACCAATATTTCGCAACAGATGCAACGCTTAGACGAAGTTCTCGTGTCTCGCCAATGTGAGCCTCCAGATACACAAGTGCTGATTTGCGAGCCCCTGCATCAAAGTAAGGGGTCGCGTTGTCAATAAGCAGGGCACTGGGCCTAATCGGAGATATCTCATCTCCGAAACAGTCGGAACTGTTACTTTACCGACCGGCTAGGCAAGGAGTTAGGCATCTCACGCCCCTAAGCCAGCTACCCTTGGAATTATTCGCGCATAATGGGCAGAAAATTCCCGGAGTTGACTCTGTCGAGATCCCGGGCCTGCTTATAGACGCTAGGGGATGTAATGCCAAAACAATTCCAAGTTACAGCCAAGACTGGGAACATGTTAAGATTAATCGCTAGGGTATCCAACCGAAAGAAGGGGTTAGGTGAGGACAACCTTCTTCGGATGTACCACGCATTTCTACTCAGTCATATTAACTATGTTGCGGCAGCTCTCGTATGGACGAAAACAGAAAAGAGCAAGTTAAACACAGTCATGCGCAAGAGCATCAAGAGAGTGCTAGGCTTGCCGATTACCACGAGCTCAGACAGGCTAGACCAACTCGGAATGCACAATACCATAGACGAGATCATAGAGGCGCAGGTCACTGCCCAGGTGGTTAGGCTGTCGTCGACCCAAGCGGGCAGGCGGATCCTGGACGAAGTTGGCATGGCTCCTAGGATAATGGAGGAACGGAGGATACCACTGACACGGGAAACGAGGGCAACCTACATGGTGGGGCCCTTCCCGCGAAACGTACATCCACAGCATAACGAGGGAAGACGTAAAGCCCGTGCACGAGCCATCTTGAAGAGGGTTAGGGATGACATAGACTCCGCGGTCTTCGTAGATGCGGCGCAGTACGGGAACAGTAGAGCATTCGCGTTGTCGGTGTTAGACGGGCGGGGAGTGCTTCGCTCATCAGCCTCGGTAAGGGCGGCCACCCCTGGTAGAGCCGAGCAAATCGCGGTGGCGCTGGCCCTGTGTGACGGAGAGCGTTTCTACGTTTACACCGATTCGCGAGACGCAATTAGGGCATTCGAAATGGGTAACCTCGCTCGAGAGGCGGCCTCCATTCTAGAGAAGAGGGCTTGCCCCGGTTCTAATTATATTACGTGGTTCCCCGCACACATGGAGACGAACGTTCTTGAGGGCTTCCCAAACCTCAATGAGCTGGCTCACGACCGTGCGCGCGAACTCACGCGCCGCGGCGGTCTGGCGGCTCCGGAGGGGCAGGAAGAGGCTCAGCAGAATGACCCACTTCTCACATTCAATGAAATTACTAAACATTACCAAACATCCGGAATCCGCTGCCCTGTGCCTCGGTTTGATAGGCAGAAGGGGTGGTGTACGCGGCTTCACCGGGCTTCCCAGAGTCACAGGCCCAGTGTTCCCCTGATGCCAGTTGGGGTATTCACGTCATCGCCGCTTCGTGTGATGTCTAGTGTCTTGCGCAGAACTGTGGCTCTGCTTGTAGGGAAGATGCCGACTTAAGCACAGAACAGCTTTTCTGTCGAACGCGTTTTTTTTTTCATTAACCATAAGCGACGATAAGTTGCTCGTGTCATTCGATGTGATCTGTTCTTTTTTATGAGGGCACCCCGGGATCTAGCGCTGGCTACAGCGCCCACAGCGCCACAAGGCGATCCTAACATCGAGGCAAGAACATGCTTGAACGTTGACGAGTTGTACCGCCTTCTCGATTTTTGTGTTAAAAGCACGTACCTCAAGCATTTTTTTAAGTTACTCATACTGTTGGCCTGTGGGCCGTTACAGGGTGGGTCAAAAGCGGCAGTGCGGCAATTTATACCTTTCATGAAAAGAGAAACAGAAGCACTTCAAGAATGACAATATACTACATAAGCCACTATAAGAATTTAACAAGAATAACAAGAAAGGATACAGAAGCGAAGTAGTCTTCCATAGATCGATCACATTATACAGCACCATTAGGGCAAAGTTAACGAGCAATATTACAAAACATAGCCAACTCTTACCGTACAAGAACACAAAGCTGTTATATATAAACAAAATATCCGTACACATACACATAAATTGACACAATACTGCCAAAGCAATAAAAACGATTGATGTCAAAGACACCCACAGAATAGAAAACAAGGGTATAAATGTGTGCATCTGTAACCTGGTGTGAGGTTGTTTTCAAATCGATTTTGCATTCCTGCTTTCTCGCGCTAGTAACGGTGATTCATTCCTTTCTTTAATGGTTCTTTGAATGAAAGAAAACGCATAACTGTTAATGAACGTAAAAATATTTGCTTTTTCTCGGTATTCTGCCGTGGCGTACCATCATGTACTGGTCACTATAGATGCTTTTTTTCTTCAGTGAGATGTTAAGAAAACTGTAACCTTGCGATGCGCCTGCGTTGAGTGAGCGTGGGCAATTTCAGCAAACTGGGCTTTCGGAGACAGAATCTGTACGAGAGTATCGCGATGAGATGAATCTTGCTGCTCGACGTTAAACTCGACGTTAAACCCTCACTGATAAGGGTCCCAGATTATGCAAGCATACTCTACTGTGTACATAGAGCACGTACACAAACTAACGTACACAGATCATTGTCGCATACAGCCGGCTCGTAGCAAGCGTGGAACAAAATCGCTGACGTCAATTTGATTAAGCAACTGTGCACTACTTTGTACATCCCGCCTCCTTTGTTTTGAAAAACAAAATCCTTGAAAAATAACGCTTTTATTTGTCGTTCGAAAAAATGGAGGAACGGCCGGCCTAGGAAGGGCAATTACCGAAGGTGATATTTTGAGGTGGCGAAGGAAGATATCGTGTCATGAGCTATCGATAAAACCAAGTATTTACCGTTTAATATGAGGGGCGTATCCTCCAGTGCGTCATAGACATCACTAATTTATTCAGTGAAAGCTATTTCCACTGCCGAGATAACAGGAAACCGCCCCACCAGGCTTGTTAGCTACTATATCACACCAGTGGCTGGAATATTGCTATAGGAACGCTTGCGACCGGGTTAGCTCGGCTGTGCCCGCTATTTATCAGAGTACTAGTTCGAAGTGAGCACTTCTCTTAGCGTTTACCATGGAATATATCAGTCTCTTTGTGCATTAGCGGCAGTTCATCGTACCGTGGAAGAGCACATCCTTCGTAGATATTTCACAACACGTCATATTTCTGTAGGCTAACTGCCTACAAGGCGCCGATGAATGCTGAAATCGATCTCATAAAAAAGATCCTACGAGGGAGCATAGGTAATTACATACCAGAAGGTCATTTTCAGCCTGTCTACGCCCACTGGAAGGCTAAGTCCTCTCCCATAGATCTTCAACTACACCTGTTCTGTACGAACTGCGTTCAGTTTATCCCCGCAAACTTCCTGATTTCATCTCCAACCTAAATTTCTGCCGCCCCCTGCCACACTTGCCTTCTCTGTTACCTTTAATGACCAACGGTTGTCTTGGCATCGCATTACTTGGTGCGAGAACATCCATTTCTCGTTCTGAATTTCTATTTATATGTGTCTAACACGTTTTTGTTCCCTAACCCACTCCGCTGTCGTCTTGAAAACACACCAAAAGTTATGTTTGCCTAAATAGTGACCCTAAGTTCAAAAAGTTCTAATTCCGAGAGACATAAGCAAAGGAACTTTTAGTGGCAGAACCTGTGAAACGTAGAGGACGCATAACAACGAAGCTGTGAAGCAGCAGAACAACATACATATGAACATAGTTTTAGATGTCAGATTGATGTGGGATCGCTAGTGTAACCAAGACGTACGCGCGAACTTAGAAATCTTGGGGTGAAATTACAATGACTTTTAGCTTGGGGAGGTAGCTTGAGCATGACATAGTATGAGACGCATTATGGCACTCACTAGCACTTTTTAAACTTCGACTAGTAACTATTAACGGCATGGTAAGAATTTTAAGTGTGCTGCTCAGGATATTCAAATGAATTGCCGCACCGTACATGGCGTGGACGGGAGGATATCTCAACGTGGCATGTTTTATAACAAGACTTCATTAGAAAGATGTAAGCGCGATGTAAGTACAGAGGAAAGACGCGAAAATAGTCGCTACGTGTTTAATTATATGCATATCTTGTGATGAAATCAATATTTAATACTCTGTGACCTCATCAGGTTTATTAAGGTACTAACATTATGTATAATTACGATGCATTAGACAACCTTGGAATCGACATGAATAGTGAGAGATTTAAGCGGTTTCCATGACGTGAAAATTATCGAAACATCAAACCTATTCCTTCATCATTAATCGCGCCGTAGCTGGCACGGTTTTCGAGTCACTGATGTTAAGAGCCGCCACTTATGTCGCTCATGTGCAATTAATACCCTGACAGACGTTATGGCCTTCATCACCCTGTGATGGCGCGATAATTTACCCTTCAGCTTGGTGCGCTCACTGTACCTTATCTTTCATCGTACGCTCATGCACTTCTTATGCCGTAACCAAAGCCCAGAGAAACGTTATGTGTTTCACCAACCGACGCTGTCTCGATGATTCACCCTTCATGATTGTGCACTGACTGTATCTGATCTTTCGTTATGTGCTCATGCACGCCTTTTCTCGTTCTTACTTTCCTACATTGTTTATTTGTTTCGTTCTTTGCATATTGCGCCACCGGAATGTTGCCGCGGCTGGGGAAGTAAACCTTCCGCTTCGACCTTAACTTTTTTACGCATCATTGCGAATAGGACTTCGCACAATCACAATGTGCGAGAGGCCGACATGCAGGAGGGGCCGACTGGAAAAGGTGGAACAATCGCCCAGGGAAGTACTGCACAATTTGTATCGCAGAACCGCCACTACAATAGGAAAGACGGCATGAGAGGGTGGGCTTCACAGTGTTGCGTTGCTATGCCACCGAGGACGGCATAGGGTCGATTGAAAATGGCTTCGCTGCTGAAAATGTGGTGCAATGAATAAATATCAACATATCCAAGAAAGTACACAGTTTGCGCGAGTGATGTCAGCCATGTGAAGAGGTGATTTACCACTACATTCATTCCTGCATTAGTGATTCATATGAAACAAGACCCAGTCTTCGCTTATCCCCTTCAGTAAGAGCAAATTCGCTCAAAGGTCATTATTAAACGAAATAACCAAACGACTCCATAGAAGCAGCTGGTGTCAAAGCAGTTCGAAAACCCCGCGTATTTCCACAGCCATCCCATGAACAATGAGGACGACTAGAAGTTAAGGAACTAAGACAAAGAAACAACTTCGTGGAATTTTCTCGGGAGATTTGACGTTTCGGTAGTGTACGTGTAGTTATGTCGGAGAGGGAGAGACTCTAATTAGGCTGTGCAGAACCGCCGCTACTACATGAATGACGTCAGGAGAGGGTGGACTAGAAGACAAGCAGCTGAGACAAAGAAACAGCTTCTTGGAATTCCCTCGGGAGCAGTGACGTATTAGCAGTGTAAGTGCAGTCATTGTCGGAGAGGGAGAGACTCCATCTTCTCGCACCCTACAGTGAGAACGGTTATACGACGTACAAATACCGATGTGGCGTTCAACCCATAAAGAATTCAAGATACGCCGTTACTACACTTCTCTAAATCGCTGTGTATAAGATGACAGTGCATCAGATCGCCTAAATGAGTTTCTTTGCGCTCAAGAGTGCATGCAATGGTTTCTAGCTGAAAACGCTTTCGGTTAGGGTACTGAAATAAAAGCTTTTTGGTGGAGCGTTTTGGTTGAGAGATTTATGAGCATTCTTAACGAGGAAGAATTTCTTGGCGGACTTTTCTCAACTTGGCCACATCTATCTATCTATCTATTTATCTATCTATCTATCTATCTATCTATCTATCTATCTATCTATCTATCTATCTATAGTCGCCTACATCTCTGCACTCTCCTAGTCTGTTAGTTGCCTTTGTATACCAACATATGAGTGCTCTCACGACGAGCGTGAATGGCTTATTTTTATTATTGCGATAGCAATTATATGGACAGTCTCGGCTGCGGAATCGAACCAGGAACCTCTCGCTCCACACCGCGTGGCACTAACCACTACGCCACGAAGAGCATATCCTTCAGGGAGCTAACGGCGAGCCTTATATACATACTCTTTACCGCTGGCAGGACTCAGAGACGGCAGGCGCTTATAACCGTTTCTTCATTACCAGCGAGATGGCGTGAGGAGCGCAGCGGCGCATTTAAAAGTCCTAGGCCAGCTCGCTCGCTTCTTCTATTTGCTCAGGGCCTTGCCCTTCCGCTGTTTGCTCGCGCGGTTGTCTCGTGGTGAGAGGAAGAGGGATGTTTCGAGCTTTGACCGTGATGTCCGCGCTGATGTTAGGGGAGCGTACGCAAGTCCCTCGAACTCAAGGAACGCAAGTAAAAGAACAAGCAGAAGATGAGCGTGAACTATCAAGTGTCACAGCACGACACTTGAAGCACGCTACAGTTTACTTCGCTGCTTCGGCCGCCTTTGCAACAGGAGCGCTGTTCAAACGAAGAGTATCCATTGTGACAGCTTATTCGCGCTCATTCCGTGCCTATCTGTGCGTTCGTTTCGTGCGCGCTTCACTTGATAGTTCGCGCTCATGTTGTGTTTTTTTCATTTAGTCGCCTCCCCTAGCTTTTTATGTGTAGCTTTGGGACACACTACGTATAAAGCCCTTCGTACCAGCACGCGCTGCCCTCGGAAGGTGCTCACTTAGCAAGTGCATGTTTGCTACAATTAATATTGCTCCTGAAGCTGCGAGCCTCACTTCGTATAGCATTACAGTTTCTTGCTATCGCATTCAATGCTTCGCCCTTGCGGCGAAACTGTGACCTTTTTTCACTAACACGACATATTATTCATGCGCATCACTGTTAATGACACTCAAATCATGCGTACTTTTCGGCACTTCGAACGGTGCACTGCCTCCAGATCTGCCCACAGATGGGACGGTCGCCTTAAACAGCACTGGTTTTAAAAGGAGAAAGAAACGCCGTTTGTGAATGCTTACGACTGAAACGCAGGTATAAGGACGCAGACGCACATGCAGCTTACCAATTTATAGACGTGGTATCGAACACGCGCCCTTGAGGTGCCAAGTAAGCACGCTACAATCAGGCTACGGTGGAGCTTCCCGCGCGATATACAGAGTAAAAAATCCTATTCCTCCTTTGAGTTCTAATGATGTGTAACGTCACACTTCTAATGTGGGATACGTACTATAATTGCAATACGTATCTTCTGCTACCGTTCGGTATATCTTTTGTGCAACTTTGCTCGATACCATAGGAATACTTGTACGAACGACTCTTATGGTGGCACATCAGCGCACCACGTAGCGCATTTTTCTTCGACAAGGCAGACACATGTTGTGGTGGTTCGTGGGCCCAGGACTCAGACACAGACAGCTCAATCACAGACAAGGAAACATTTATCGACAGGACGAGACAGCACATACACTTCCACAGACAAACAACGCGACACAAGCAACACAGTCCGAACGCTACGTTCAAGAACTAACGGCGCGTCCTGTCTAACTGATGTCGGATGTTCGCTCGCACCACTCACACGACTGATGTTCTAGCAGCGGTGGCGCACGCTGACATCAGTAGACGAGGCACGATGAGTCGTGTCCGAGCTCACAAGCAGACCCTGAACTGCTCGTTCAGGAAAACGTCGAGGTGCGATGCCTCTCACGTGGCACCGAGGCCACTCCCTCAGCAAACGGTTGCGTCGAACTGCAGCATACGTGGCACCGTGGCCACGCTCTCAGCAGGCGGCTCGATCGGAACTTGCGCGGCACCGGGGCCACGCGTACATCAGGCGGTTGTGCCGGGCAGGGACCGGCGCGGCACCGTGACCACGCCCTCAGCAGATGGTTGTGCCGGACTCCAACCTGCGTGGCACCGTGACCACGAGTCCGTAGATGGTCCCGGCCACACCACTGCTCCAGCCGCTCGCCCTGGCCCGCTCGCTCGTCCACCGTAGGAACAGCCAGCAAGGTCGAGGACACCTGTTCGGCACAGGAGAACGCCCGGTACGTCCCGGCTGGTCTGGTGGCACCAGCTCGGTGCGTCTGTTCCCCTGGCCGAACGCGCCACCGCTCGGTCGCTGGTACGCTCGATCCGCCGTCGGCGTTCCGAAGCCCCGAAGCCACGCGCTTCACGTTACACGTGACCAAGCGCGCGCACTTCGTCTTCTTCCACTTCTTATTCGCCGAGAAAACACTCTCCCACTACACTTCCCCCCACCTTCAGTACGTTGTACACACACATGAAAGTCCCGATGACAGCACATCAGTTCAAACACAAAAGAATGGTCCGGAAAGGCAAAACAACTGCACCATAAGTAAAACATGACAAAGAGTGTGTACAACGAAACTAAGACACTGCAAAGTAAATCTTGCAGGAATCATACAATCAGCAGAAACGCTGCCCATCTAAAGAGAGTTAAAGAACATTCATAGTTACAACACTATGCACAAAGGAAAGTCCATGAAATAAATTAGCAGAAAACGACACGGAAGTTCTCTAATGTACATAAAGCTTCTCGTATTCCACATATCGCATTCCACAAAGGAGAGTCCTGTAAACAGTCCAGAAAACAACACAAGAGAGCGTCCAGTTATTATATCACTTTCACGTGATCGCGTCCCACATAAGACGCAGGACACTTCTCATGTGCTTAGCGACGAGCAAATGGTACGCTTCGAGCTTTATACACAGATACGCGTCGCGAATGTTAATAAGCACATCACTGGCGCGCAGCTCAGGCATCTTAGCACCCAGAGGCTGAATCCCTCTAGTGAGTGGTTTAAGGGGCGCCTCGCGACCTTCACTTGAAACGCTACAGAGTTTGAGCGGTCCTTCAACAGGCGTTATGGTGCATTCATAGAGGCTGTTGATCTTTCGGTTACGGCCATTCCGCCGGCTTACGCAGCATACTGCTTGTTTAACGTCAGACTCTACTGTGCCCGGCTTGATCAGCTCTTGCTCATTCGCTTCAGCTACTCTGGAACAGACCAGAGCTGTACTGTCCTGAGTACCCTGCGTCCCTCCATTTATGAGAGGGTCGGTCAAATTGTCATGGACCGTGCCTATGACATCTGTAATCGCTGCCAGCGGCACACCAGAATAGTGGCCGACAAACGCCTCGAAGATTTCTGCACGACATTCCCCGCCATATTCTATACGTTCTCCAACCTCCTCAAACGCGTTTGAACCTCCAGAGTCTGTGCAAGACAACTGACCCTGTATGGAACTTCCATGGTCCTCCCTCTCGGACTTGCAATCTTCTCCATCGAGCACATTCGAACTCCAGTTCGTTCCTCGGCTGCCTACCAGCCTACCATCATCTGTATTAGCTCTTATCTGCAGCTCTGGCGAAATTCCACGGCGATGTACATAATCGCCACTCAAGAAATGTTCATTCACAAACGGAATGCTTCTGGAGAAAACGTCCGGCACCGGCTCATTGGAGCTCTCTTCCGACGACTGTTCGCGCCTCTGTGTTTCCCCGTTTAGATTTATCCAAGCATTCTCGTCTTCAACTCTTGTAGATCCTTATCTTTCTTTATCGTTTCATTTTCTTCTCTTTCGTCTGCCTTTCATACTCTATCTGCTCTTGTTCCTTCGCTAGTTCTACAGCCAAGCGTTCTTCGACCCAAACCTTCAGACCTGCACCCTCAAGACCAATGCGTCTTCCCAACTCTTCTAAATCACGCCGTGAGTCCCATGCACTCCCGCTATACAATCGTTTTTCATCAGTCGCACTTGACTGCAGCCTGCTCGCATTCTCTTGAAGTTGAACCTTCAGTTCTAGAATCTTCCGATGCTGTTCTAGTAGCTTCTGTTGCCACTCTGCGGTTTCTTTCGCGAATTCGCGTTCTTTAACCTCTTCCTCGCGAGCTTGAGTGCACTCTCGTTCTACCCACTCTCTAAGCGCTTCGTCCTCCAACCCTAACTGTCGACCAAGTTCGATAAGTTTCTCCTCCTCCATGACTCAGGCTGTGTCCGAGTAATGGCTTCAGATCTTAATAAGCCATCCTGGCAGGCTCGCCAATTGTGGTGGTTCGTGGGCCCAGGACTCAGACACAGACAGCTCAATCACAGACAAGGAAACATTTATCGACAGGACGAGACAGCACATACACTTCCACAGACAAACAACGCGACACAAGCAACACAGTCCGAACGCTACGTTCAAGAACTAACGGCGCGTCCTGTCTAACTGATGTCGGATGTTCGCTCGCACCACTCACACGACTGATGTTCTAGCAGCGGTGGCGCACGCTGACATCAGTAGACGAGGCACGATGAGTCGTGTCCGAGCTCACAAGCAGACCCTGAACTGCTCGTTCAGGAAAACGTCGAGGTGCGATGCCTCTCACGTGGCACCGAGGCCACTCCCTCAGCAAACGGTTGCGTCGAACTGCAGCATACGTGGCACCGTGGCCACGCTCTCAGCAGGCGGCTCGATCGGAACTTGCGCGGCACCGGGGCCACGCGTACATCAGGCGGTTGTGCCGGGCAGGGACCGGCGCGGCACCGTGACCACGCCCTCAGCAGATGGTTGTGCCGGACTCCAACCTGCGTGGCACCGTGACCACGAGTCCGTAGATGGTCCCGGCCACACCACTGCTCCAGCCGCTCGCCTGGCCCGCTCGCTCGTCCACCGTAGGAACAGCCAGCAAGGTCGAGGACACCTGTTCGGCACAGGAGAACGCCCGGTACGTCCCGGCTGGTCTGGTGGCACCAGCTCGGTGCGTCTGTTCCCCTGGCCGAACGCGCCACCGCTCGGTCGCTGGTACGCTCGATCCGCCGTCGGCGTTCCGAAGCCCCGAAGCCACGCGCTTCACGTTACACGTGACCAAGCGCGCGCACTTCGTCTTGCAAGTGCTAAGCTTGCAAGTGCTAAAATAAGGGCGCGTACACTATTGTGATGGGAGGCTTCAATGCTAAGGTAGGCGAGAAGCAGGAAGGAGACAAGGCAGTCGGGAACTGTAACCTGGTTTCTAGGAATGACAGAGCGGAATTATTAGTAAAGTTGGCAGAGCGAAATAATCTTCACATCATGAATACCTTCTTCTGTAAACGGGAGAATCGGATGTGGGCATGGAGAAGCCCCAATGGCGATGATAAAAATGATATAGACTTCATACTATACAATGACCCTGGCATCGTGCTGGATGTGGAAGTGTTGGGAAGAGTTAAGTGCAGGGGCCACAGGTTGGTAAGATCTCGAAATGGGCTAGACTTGAGTAAAGACCGCAATATGCTAGTACGAAAGAAGCGGATCCGTGAGTTAACAGTAAGAAAGAAAGCCCAAGAATTCAGGGTAGCTCTGAAAAACAGATATTCAGCTCTAAGAGAAACAGACAGGTATTTCCGTTCAGGAAGTCAGTGATAATCTCACATGCATTGCCACGGAGTGCGCAATAGAAGTAGGAGGCAAGATCGGTAGATTACTATCAAACTTTCCCAGGAGACGAAAGACTTGATTATATGAGGGCAAGGCCTGATAGTATCAAATGCAACTGACAGAATAGAACTAGCGGAGCTTTCGAAGTTAATCAATAAGCGTAAGACAGCCGACATACGAGAGTATAATATGGAGCGGATTGAGCATGCTCTAAAGAACTGAAGGAGGGTGAAAGCGGCGAAGAGACGTCTAGGCATAGGCAAAATCAGATGTATTCATTACGAGACAGGCAAGGCAATGTGACCACGTTTAGAGATGAGATAGTTACAATAGCCGAGGACTTCTACAGAGATCTCTACAGTAGGCGCGATAAACAGGATAATAGTGAACGGGCAAGCAGTTTAGAAGAGGCTGGCTGACATTCCACCAGTACTGACAGAGGAAGTAATGAAAGCTTTGAAAGAGATACAAGCGGGGAAGGCATCCGGCGAGGAAAAGATAACAGCTGACCTCTTAAAGGATGGTGGGCAGATTGTACTAGAAAAACTGGCAAGCCTGTGTACGCAAAGCCTAATGACTACGAGCATTAGGCATTGATTCTCCGAAGAGGAAAGTGTATAACAGCTGCGACTTACCGTTACTCACCTACGGGCAGAAACTTGAAGGCTAACTAAAATGGTGCAGCTTAAATTGAGGACAATGCAGCGAGGTATGCAACGGGAAATCGTACGTGCAACCTTAATGGAGAAGAAAAGAACGGAATGGGTTAGGGAACAAATGTGGGTCAAGGACATAATAATAGAAATAAAAAATAAATGGGCGTGGGCGGGCCGTGTAATGCGAAAACAAGGCAACCCTGGGTATTTAAGCATAACATAGTGGACTTCTAGAGAAAGCAAGGGTGGCAGGGGGCGGCAGATAGTTAGGTGGGCAGATGAGATCAGGAAGTTTGCGGGGATAAATTGGGCCCAGTTAGCACAGGACAGGGTAATTGGAGATCTATGGGAGAGGCTTTTGCCCTGCAGTGGGCGTAGACAGGCTGATTATGATGATGGTTCACTGAGCTAAATTTCAGTCGCCACGGTGCTGTCAACGTTGCCGGTTAGGCCACACTTGGCATATTATGAGTCGGGCTTTGGCGTAAAGATGCCGTCCGCGTAACGACGCCAAAGTGCACAGTACAGGATGTCCTCGCTTGAGCCACTCGCTCCGCTCAACGCGCTTCAGTGGCATCCCATCACTAGGTGTCAATGTATACAGGTACCCAGCTAAATTTATGTTCTACGCAGCGAATACAAGCTGCATAACAAAACGGCTTGGCTCCCTAGACGATAAGTAGCCTTATGGTGTTTGAGAAACATGTAATTGGCAGTTTTGGCTAACTGAAAGGTCCACACAAGATCAGTAATTACGCATAAGCAATCTTTACATACCATGGATGAAAAAGTGAATAGAATTAAACATTGTCCTATATAAAGCAACACAAATGTCTTTTCAGCTTAATCATTAAATATGCTAAAATGAGAAAGAGGTATTCTATAGAACCAACGCATCGCGAAAGTCGAGATCACGAGGACCAGTCAGCCAAGAAACTGCCATGCCGCAGTTTTGGTCTTCAGCAAAGTTCTGTGAGTGAAGGCAACGTCTTCATGAGAATTGAGAACGAAGCAAATGCACACATTTGTGTAAGCATACAGTAAGCACACAGTAGTGATAAGTTGAGTATATTAATGATAAGGGGCGCTGGTGTGGATATCATAAGAATCTTTCGTTGGAAGATATAGAAGCTGTCGAAGAAAAGAAAGAGAACTTATTATAAGGTAGAGAGTTCGTTCTTAGGAACTGCATTCTCGCCCACTATTCTGCACATGCCAAAAAAGGAAAGGGGGAAAAAGCGGGATGAATATCTTGATAGCGTCAGTAAGAAGCGATGCGTGTGAACATTCAGAACACACAGTGCTGTCTCGAAGTTTTATGAACAAGTCCGGTATTCTTCAAGAAATTCACAACCGCCTTTATAGCAGTTATGAAAGCTCTCTTATCGGTCATTACGAATAAGTAATGTTGGATAATCGCCTGCGGGGTGAAACTAATACGCATGCGTTGTTTACCACACTGCTTGAGAAGTGAGCACGCACCACTGCTCCGCGCGTACAGCCGGTTGTGGACGACTAGCACTGCGGGGAAATTGCTTTTTTTACTCCACTACGACGTTATAAGTTGTCTTCTGTCATTACAGCACGTTTTGTCCTTGTCACTCATACTGTCATGACTATGTTTAAATCGCATCACAGCAATAGCGCAATGTCTTGTTCTGACATGCACCATGATCACATAAACTTTGCAGATACTCTAGTGCCGGCTTCTGATTGACGTAGGCAGTAATGCTCAATACTGAAGCACCAGTGGTGCACACCCGCAATTCCCAGGCGAGAATGAGACAAACTTGATAGCGTCGTCGTTGTGTGCAATAAGTGTATCATATTAGTGAGGCTAAGACGAATAATTTCTTCTCGCCACACACTCATGCCCTACCATGAGAATTAGGTGTATAGAAAGTGAACTGGACAGCCAGGAGAGCGCAAATACTAGGGCGGCTTTATAGATAGATAGATAGATAGATAGATAGATAGATAGATAGATAGATAGATAGATAGATAGATAGATAGATAGATAGATAGATAGAATCAAAGTAATTAAAACTAGGCATGAAATGCTTATATTGAAACGCTGTTGCTATCAGGCATAGTTTTATATAGAGAAGCCGTGTGCCGCTTGGGCCCTGTCGAGTTTGGGGTTAGGGGGTGGATAAACACGCCTGGATTTTTTATAAAATTTTGTTATGTCGCAGTATCTGGTCATTCTGTCCTCTATCCATCCCTCCTTTCGATTCCCATCCCCCAAAGAAGAGGATACTTCTACACGCGCGCGGAACGTAAGACCTCGCACAACGCGGTGGACCTCATCGTTGAGGTTGCTTACAGGGGTGTCTGGGGATGTGTGAATCGAGAACCATTAATAATTTGCCTTTCCTCTGTAGGCGTTTATTTATCTTCAGCACTACGAGAGCACAGCATAAAGTTTATATATCAGAACACCCGTCATATTCTGTAATCAATGGGCTGTAGAGCAGATTATAATCGCGAGATCGAAAACGTAGAGCATGTGAGGAAATCGAGTGAATGATCAGAGCTGCTATGCACGAAATTACTTTAGCTCCCCAGCTAAGGGAGCTTCAAGCAACCTTCAGCCCTGAGTTACAGCCGTTATAGAAAGCTACAAAGGAGAGCTTCTGCGGACTCGCACGCCAACATAGGGGCCTTCAAGCAATATCACGTGGGCACTCTTTCACAGAAGCTCATTGAAATCATACAAGAACATCCGGTCAATCTGTCCAAAGTTTAATGTATGCGGTATAGCCCAAACCCTCGGCACAAGTCCACATTACTTAAGTTAGTTAATAATCTTACAAAATGGAAAGAAACTTAGAGTATTAGTGCTTCTTACTGTGTGTTCACAATAACCATAAAACTGCAACCACTATAGAACTGATATTTCGTTTGTCATTTAGAATGGGGACGTTCCAACGGCCGGCCGCCATAATGCGGATTGTCATTCAAGGCCAGCGATTTTCGCTTTCCGCTGGACAGGTTGCAATCAGTTTAGTGAGCTTCCTATGAGTTACACGTATCACCGCTGGAAAGAAATTCGACGACAATCACAGATGTGCTCCAAGATGGGCACGGAATAAGAGAGTAAGGAAAGGAAAAAATAGCTCTTCATCCATAGAGAGATGGGGCCAGGCGATGTTGCCGGGTGTATGTCTTTTATAGATGACTCTTTCTTGGATACCCAAGCGCGAAAAATTCAGTCTGTCCATATGTATGTCTTTTGTTTGTCTGTCACATGACAGAACCGCCCGGCGAAGTCAAACTGGCCTCGGAAACCAATCACGAAACTAGCACTCGTGAATGCTTACACGTCAAAATGATACAGCCAGAGGAAATCTCGGGTCTATTTCCTCTGTCTGCCTTTCCGTGCCTTACGTTCCTTTCTCCATAAATTTCTTGCTTGCTGAATTGCTTGCTTCGTACTCTCTTTGCTTCCTACATCTCTTATGCCGTTGGCTCATTGCAACTTCCTTCCTTTACTTCTTTGTTATGTATAAATTCAGAGGCTCTCATGTGTTGACGTCTCCGTTTGCCCAGCTGCCACTGCAGAGTGTGCATCCATTACGAACGCACGCGTTGGGCGTGAATTATCGAACGGCATGGAAAGAAAGTGGTCGCAATGCTTTTAATATGGTGACTTCATGGCCAAATCCATTAGTCTATTTCAATACCGGCGGCTGCACTGCCCAGTCAATACAAGGTTCAAATGAAAAAGACCGCAGTGTTTTCCTCTGATTTTCTGCTAGCCAGTTCATGCATACATGCGCTCCCGGGAGAGGCAGTGAAGGTTTCCAGCTGAAAAGTTAGGTTCGAGAAATATCGCGTTCATACAAACGTCGTGCATATCGACATACCACTGCGTCGTTGAGGCGATGTGGTGGGCGTATACGAAGCCGCGTAATTTTATTTTTGCTTTGGTAGTTTCGTGCACACACCTGGTGACAGTCACACTTTTGGGCAGTTTTTGAATACATACTTGTATACAGTTGGGAACGCACTCGCCACGTTTTGTCTGTGCCAGGGGAGGTGATAATAGATGACAAGAAATAGCGAACAGGTATTAACAGCATTTATCGAATAAAACAGAGGCGTGGTTACAACAGAGCAGAGTTGAACAGTAGAAACAGCTAGAAAAAATGTAGCGTTATAAATTTTGAAAGATCTACCGACAATAAAAATTACACCATCTCCCCGAAGGGGACCATGGGGTGATGCGGAGCATCGCTGGGAGTTTCAACGGTGCATTTAACGGCGGTGTTTACAGGTTTGCTGTGTTGTTGCTTCCATCACACAACACCACCAACTTCTTTCATCGGAGAAGGAGGAGCTACTACTGAAGCGAAGCGCGCGCGCGCTTTCTACCCCCTTTATTTATTGTAGCAGCTGTTGGAGAGAGGGGAGATGAGAGTCGCGCATGCGTAGTGTGAGTGCGGACGCCGGTTGACGCGTGACATACCCGAGAGCAAGAGATTCTCCGCATCTAAAATAACCAAGAAGAAAGTTCCTAGCGACATATAAACAATACTGAAAGCTCTAGCGACTGACCGATCAAGGAAACGAGTAAAAAAAAGTACGCTTCACGAATCAGTCAGGATGCACTCGGCACCATGCGGCAGGTTTTGCATCGCACTGATTTATCGGAGGCGAGCCAAGGCACAATGTTGTGCCGCTGGAAGCCCACTGCTACAAGCGCCGGGCCAGGGCTGAAATACCGCGACCAGCGCATAAACTGTGCAGTAGCCCTCACATGGAGCACCGTGCTCAACCCCTACCACGAGGCAGCGTCACTACCAGAGCCTCGAGGACGACTGGCCTAGGAATAGGCTTCATGCCACTCCTGCACGCCAAGGGGAATGTGATGCCCGCTCCACACGCGTCCCTAAGCGCCTTTCAGCTCCTGCACCACCAGAGCGATGCGTCGAGTACGAGGCCGCCCAGATTACATGCATGTTTCTTTCTTTCTTTCTTTGTTCCTTAATATTTGGCTCTTGCCCACTACGGGGGACTGGCCAGAAAGCCGGCGGTTAATATAAAGAGGAAAAAATTTGAGCTATAACACAGGAAGAGGGAGGAATCAGCAAAATGGAATGTTAGAGAATGGTAAACTACTTATAATACAAGTGAACCATAATAAAATGATTTGAAGTTTAATCGACTAGTGGGGGCAATTTCGAGGTACCAAGTTTTGGTTGGAATGATGATTAGCAATGAATTCTTCTTGTGTCACGAAGGAAACTGCACATGTCTAAACAGACGTTCCTGTTGCTGTAGCCTAGTGAGGAAGCCCCAAAGGAAAGAATATTCTGAGATTTCAGGGGAATTTTTAAATTCCTGAATGAAATTTCGAAATGCCTTTTCCTCTGGCTAATATAACGCTGACAGGTAATTAAAAAGTGATCCATATTTTCAGGCTATTGATAATAACACCACACTGGAAATGGCACCAGGCCAGACATGTGTAAATGAAAATTCTGTGGAGGGATACGACAGCGAGATTTTGTTATGGCATCTTCCAGTTTACGAGAGGTACTTACGGTACATATACAGAGTAACACAGGCGTTGGTAGGTACCCCGGACATAACCGGCCCATCTAGGCACCACCGCGCGAGAACATCAGCCATCTCATTTATAAATATGCCACGATGGCCTGGCACCCACACCAATGGCACTTTACGCTCGTGGGGAGGAATTAACCATGTGAATGCGTTTAGAACGGAAGACTCGGAAGGAGAAGCTGAAGCGAGTGATGTGCATACCGAAAGAGAAGCAGTCACTATAACAACTGCCGAATTTTGTACAGGGAGTTTGCGAATGGTGAAAGGAACGGATAAGAGCTCTGCTTCGAATATGGGTGTATAATCCGGGAGGCGCAAGGTATATGACCAAGACAGAGTCTCTGAAAAAATGACCGCTCCCGCTTTCTCCTTCCCATTTGACATAAATGATCATCTCATAAACCTATTAGATATCTGGGAGAAAGGAGTTTGGCATTAGAAGAGACTATATTATCCAATTCAATTTTATTATTGGCCAGTGGTTTATCCGTTGAGACGATATCGCGAATGTTAAAATCCGAAGTCTCTAGTTGATTCTGCACAAACGAAACTTTAGGTTTGTATATGCGAGACAAAGGCTCACTAAAAAATGTTAGCGCTTCAGTACAGAACACGAAGTGTGATCGCCTCTGTGATCACGCATAAATTTTTAAATATGTTTTCACGGTGAGGATACGGAATCTGCAAGCTAACGTGGGGATTTGGGCTTCTTGGTACCGAACATGATTTGCAATAAATTTGGTACCTTGAGACAACTCCGACAAGCCTCTGGCTCTAAAAGAACCAATGGATTAAAATTGTATGTCGGACCACCAGAGTATAAAATACAACCGAATTCTGGAATCTGAGGAACATACATACGGTATATTATAAGAAGAGTGTCTCTGCACAACCCAGAAGGGTGCTGGCCAAGTCTACGTATCATCCCAATAGCGCATGTATAATTACATTTAATGTGCTCGATATGGTCACGCCAACTCAGTTTATGATCGTAAAACACACCTAAATACTTCACGCACTCTGCTGGGGAATTATTTCCTGGCGATACTGAAGGGAAATGCTTACTGGATCATTCAAAGGAAGAACAATAACAGAACTTTTGCTAACATTTAAAGTCATGCTAATTTGAGTAAACCATAACTCTAGTCTTCCTAATAAGATTGTAAGATTGCATGCAATGAGTGAATATCACCAGCAGAAGCAAAGAACGCAATGCCGTTTGCATATACATACGCTTGAATGTCATTGCGCAACGTTACTGAGCTTAACAGAACGTTAAATAATACAGGACATAAAACAGAACCTTGAGGGACTCCTCTGGACTGATTATATTTCGGTGAGGATAATTCACGCTGGGAACCATAGAACTTTCGATCATTTAAAAGCTTATACAAGCAATTATTAATGTAGCAGGGGAAATTGAAGTTTCTTAATGAATTGAGAAGGATGACATGCTCTACACTGTTGGTTGCCTTAGCTAAATCTAGTGTTACTAATGCTGCATATTGTCGCCTGTGATGAGAAAGTTTATTCGTCCTAAATCTACATGTGCATACCATGTAGAATATCCAGGTCTAAAGCCAATTTGACATGGGCACAGTATTGAGTGATCTGCCAAAAATTTCATGATTCCTAAGTAGAGCACTTTTTCAATTAATTTTATAACATGCGAAGTTAGTGCAATAGGTCTAACATTCTCAATATGCATATCTACTCCTCGCTTTTTAAGCACAGGGATAATTTTCGAAAGTCTCCATTCAGAAGGAATCCAACCTTTTTCGAGTAAGTAGTCGACAAGATTTAGGAGGTCCTGAGGAGACACCTCAAAAAAAAATTTTTAGCATGCCTGTCGTAATGCCGTCTGGACCTGGAGCTGAATTGGGAAGTGACTGAACTGCACGCGCAAGTTCTATAGTCACCTTGACGAAATCGTCTACACATGCAGGTTTGCGGAATACTGTTTGTATTTCAGTGGTAAAGCGCTTTCCTAATCCACAATGCAATATCATCTAATACAGCAGACAGTTCTTTTGGAGCTAAAACAACCGATTCTATGGTTACGGGTGGTGAGAATAGCCTTACGAAATCGAAGAATCTGAAAAGAGCTTTTTTGTTTACACTTTGTGAAAGAAAGCTATATTGGTTTTCGTTATGAGTGGCTTTAGCTATAGGACAGCTCTTTTAAAACATGGCTGAGGCATACTTGTAGTAGCCCCAATTAGTAGGACACTGGCTAACAAGGAGCTTTTTCCATGATGCTTTTCTGTGTGTGTATTCTCGTTCACAATCACAGTCCTACGAGGCACTTATAGGCTTACTTTCGCCGAGTGTACTGTGTACTGTGCTTTTCTCATAGAGCATTTCAGAACACCACAGAGACTCATCGCTTTAACATCATTACCAGAACTGCTCATAGAAGATAAGCTTGAATGTAGCCTTTTTTTTAATTTTGGTAGTCAGCAAAAGTCAGTGTCTGAGTATCTAAAGGAATCACTGGATTTATTAACGTCATCGATACTTGGCAGTGATCACTATTTGTTGGAGTATCAACAACATCCCAAGAAAAGATGAGCAAGCTGGAGCTGGCGAATGTTAAGTCCAAAACCGATCTCGTGTTGCATAGTACAAAGTGGCTACTTTAGAGTTAAGACATGTATAATTCTTCTCGCACGTCCAATTCCAGAACAATTTACCCGAGGATCAGTGCGGTAACCCCAATAAACATGACGCGAATTAAAGTCACCTGCAAAGAGAGAGTTTGCCTCTACAGAAGCTCTGAATGATGTCCAGAGTACCTTCCTCTTGTATGCCAGATGGAAAGTAGCTGTTGACAATGCTGAGAGGAACACACCTGGGAGTGCTAGTTCAAGTACTAAAATTTCGTGATCCCCTGATATTGCCTGATAAACCAGTTCAGCTCGTTCCCCTTCTTCTTCTTCTCCTCTGTACTACGGCACATTCCCAATGCAGGGGATTGGCCAATACTGTTTTGACTTTAAGAGTAGTTTAATATGTTGGGTTTGGCGAAACACAGATGATGAAAATTAAGGTAAAATTTTTTGGTTTCAGTTACAAATTTTTTAATTGCTAAACAAACATCCCTGTGTCTGTTCCCCAAAGTGGACCCTCCAAACGAAAGAATAATCATCTCTGTAAATTCCAAGCGTAGTTGGCGAATAATTGGTTTGATAATTGTCTTTCGCTGGATTTTGAAGCGGCGACAAGATATAAGAAACTGGTGAATCGTTCCGCTTGACATCCACGTTGCACACGCTCTGCGCGTCACTTCAACTCCATGGTGTCGCTGTACTTAGTTCGCGCTGCTGCCACTTGCCCTTGCCTCGTCTACTTGTTGTCTTCATTCTTGGAAACCACTTGCTCGAAAGAACAGTCAAGTTCGCACACAGAATAACACACGTAAATTCACTACGCACGGCATCATAAATCCTGAAACTGCATTTTAAACATTTTACCGCGCTGTGAGAGAAGGGAAGGATTATCGTTAATAGCGAAATACTGTTACTAGAAGGAACATGTTCACGGGCGCTGCAACGCGAAT